>CAAKHF010001393.1:2841-13444 GCA_901007745.1 Hippocampus kuda | reverse complement strand
ACCGAGGGACAACTTGGAGTGTTCCATTAACCTGCCATTCATGTTTTTGGAATGTGGGAGGAAACTGTAATACCCAGAGAAAACCCACGCAGGCTGAGGGAGAACATGCAAACTCCAAACAGAAAGGCTAGAATCGAACCCTGCACCTCTGCACTGTGAAGCGGCCGTGCTAACCAGTCAACTGTCCTGCCACCTTGGATTGTCATTAAAACCAGTGAAAAGTTATTTTAAAAATACTTTTAAAAATAACATATTTTTAAGACTGTTAGAATCAAGTGAAAATTGTCAATAAGGTTTCTACAGCTAGGACTCCTTTTTCAAATTCTGGAAAAAGTGGTACACATGCAGTTGAAATCTTTCTTGGATGAACATAAACAACATAAAGTCTTCCAGTCAGGTTTCAAGACGATGCATAGCACAGATTCAGCCCTGTTATGCATTTCTAATGATATCCTCCTGGCAAATGACACTGGAGACTACGTGTGCCTGGTTTTATTGGATTTAACTGCAGCATTTGATACAGTGGATCACAGTATTCTGTTGACTCGTTTGCAGCACTTGGTGGGCATTGGCGGTAGTGCTCTAGAGTGGTTTAGGTCCTATTTAGCTGACAGAACCTTTTGTGTCAGCCTTGGCTGCTCTGAGTCACGTACTACTCTACTGTCATGTGGTGTTCCACAGGGCTCTATTCTGGGACCTTGCGCCACCTTACTTCTCTGAGCTCATCAACCTGCCCGGCGCCTCAGGTCTGTGAACCAGACATTATTAGAAGTACCAAGAACTAAACGAAAACTCAGAGGGGATCGAGCCTTTTCCGTTGTTGGTTCCTCTCTCTGTAATGACCTCCCATTGAACATTCGGCAAGCCCCCTCGCTGCCCATCTTTAAAACCCGCCTCAAAACTCATTGTATTCTTTGGCACTTGACCCAGCATGACTCAGATCTAATCTTAGTTTTACTGTTTCGTGCCTTCTACCATCTTTGTTCCTGATTTATAGCTTTATTGTTGTATATATATGTTAGTTGCTCCATGTACAGCACTTTGTATGCAGCGATGGCTGTTTGAAAGTGCTCTATAAATACAGTTGAGTTGAGTTGAGTTGAGAAATCACTAGCCAGTTTTCACACCCACTACCCAGTTTGTAGGATCCAAAATATGAACTTGTATTCAGTTGAAATAATTTTTAACATCAGCAAACATATCTCAAAAAAATACATGCAACAGTTATGCATCCATGACAATTTTGTTCCTTTTACTTGAGCATTTTTGTTTCCCAAATAGGAAACTTGCATTTTGTCATATTGGTCTTCCTGCCTGCTTGCTTGGCTCACTTTCATTGCAAGTATTAATATCCACTTATCATCTGCATCATAAAATATCTATGAATCCTGTCTATTTTGTCAGTCGTGGGATAAACACACAATCGATACGTGTGGAAGAGGATCATTTTTGGCCATAGATCCACTCGCCTAACCAACCACTCGCCACACTCTTACTGTGACGGAGAGCAATAGAACGTGAAACAATCTGCTTTTTTGTTGTTTCTTTCCAACTGTTTGGCCACCAAAAAAAGATCACCAGGAGCCGAAATGAGTATAAACATCTGTTCAGGAGTCCCGTGAGCATCGCTGATACTATTTGGCAACAGTGCGGTGAGTTCCAAGGCACTCCTGAGCTTTGTGATTTCAAGACGGATTGCTGCAATTTGAACGTCGTCGTGTAATGACAAGCGCATTTAGGCACATATTGCTCTGTAATGACACTCCCTAATCTTCTACACTTTTTTTATGAACATCATCAGGTTTCATGGTCCGTAATTGGGAGAATGGCAACTGTATACCCACTAAAAGATTTCTTCAGGGGGGGAGGGGTTGTGAGTGAATTTTTTATCATTATCAGCTGCCTGAAGATGCTAGTCCATGACCCAGGATTTAAGAATATCTCAGTATTTATTCTTGTATTTACTGTTTCCGTGTTTTTCTAGAAAATGTTTGCAGACCCCCAAATTTCACCATCAGTGTATTCCAATAAGGAGGTGCCACCGTATTTGATTGTTTTAGCTCTGTGTACATTTTATTTTCATCTTCTTTTTTTTTTCCATTTGATAATTTTTGAATCCAAGTACGTCAGCGTCTGATTTTGCAGGCCTGTTTAGGCTCACAAGCAGTGTGTCTGGCCATATAAATGTTCAGCATTAGATGCTATTTTGGGCCATCTGCATCCTAAATAAAGTACCAGGCACATAGAAAGGAACACTCGAGTCACTGCTGAAAAAGATTGAATCAACAGCTGGAATTCAAATGCAACCAGATAAATGCATTGCTCATCCATTGACTTGTACCATCCTGCCCCTATTTTTTTTTAATGCTCCGCACCCCCCAAAAAAAATAATGATTGCAACCCCTATTTTCCTATTTGCAGTGCCATTATACTTGAACCAATACCACGTAAGGTCCAAAGGATGACCTAAAAAAAATTATTTTCCTAGCTTTTCAATTACGCCACGCCACAATGCTTATGTTCTTGCAACCCCTATTTCACTCCTTTGACCTCTTTCCAGTGAAATCTAAAAACATGCCCAAAAACAGGAATAAATCCTGACCTTAATTTCTTTTTTGGTTGGCATATCCTCCTGACTACCAGAAGTTCAAATTTGTCCTCTGTAGAGGACATTTGTGAACCTAAATATCTCCCACCCAGTGCATCCTATTGCATTAACTCCTTTTGTTACTCTAAAGAGGACATTCAGTGCTTTCCAATGATATCAAATTTTTAGGGGTTAGAAAAAGTAAGAAAATGGCTTCCCTCAGTGCAAGCACTTTTTATGGGAAGAGGAAAAGTAATACTTTTTATCAAACACATTTTGTCTTGAAATGTTGTTAGCATTTTAATTATAAGACTCTTATGAACACGTTAAAGTGTTGTTTGAGTTGTTTTAAGTGTATTTGAGCATGTTTAAAAAATGTAGCGGGATTTCAAAAATTTCTTTTGGAGTAGTCCAATTACTTCACATAGATTGGGGAATTTCAAAATAAATGTGATTGGACAACATTTTTTTTCCTGGTAGTCAGGAGGATTTAGGGAACACAATGACAGCTGACATTTGTTAATGTTTTTGGACATGTTAAAATTTTGTTAGGTCGAGGAAAACAACATTAAACAGGATTCTTACATGTGTGGCACATAGAAAAGGACACACTGAGCGGTGACATTCTTTTCATGGCCTAAACCTTGCAAATGAATGCATTGCATTAGGTTAGGTTGCATAGGTTCTCAACTCAGGGTGCATATGATATATCTAAGGGCGTGTGTAAACTTGAATTTAGACATTTTTTTAAAAATTGTGAATCTGGGATTATGCAAATTTTTGAAAATTGCAGATGAAAATGAATCCACATTTCTCTTCAGATCTGCTGTTGTAATGGGTGCAAGATTATTTTAAATGGTTACAATTTGTACACGCCACACCTCTAAGAAAGCACGGGATTGTAAGTATTTGAATGTAAATAAAGTACATGTATATTACTTTTCATCCCCCCCAAAAAATTGATTTGAAAATTGGCGGAACAGAAGTTGTTTTGTACCCCTGCCCCAATAGGGTCCAACAGATTGGAAAATACAGTATTTCAATGGACGACACCCCTCAGAAAGCTCAGTACAGTGGACCCCTGCATACTCACGCCAGTGCACCCACAGGTTCAGCTATTTGCTGATTTTCCTCCAATATTTATTTATTTGTTGGGGGGTTCTATATTGGGAGTCAACCCCTATTTTTCATTTTTAAAATGCCTATTGGCAGTTTATGAAGATTTTTTGGGGGGTTAAACTATTTCAATGGATTGAAATGAACGTCAGTTATATGTGGATTTTGCTTGCAAATACTGGGGATTCACCGCATTGTAAATAGGTGAAAATGAATAAGGTACATTTATATTTCATTTTCACCTGACCCCCCAAATTCGACTAATGCAAGTTTTCGAAACCTCCAACTTCAGACCAAATTCAAAAATGACTGAATTTATATTTGTTGTGCCCACTCTGAAATACTGCAGCATTGATGGAAACATACAATCTCACAAAAACAACACTCTAATCAATAGGTCATTATGACTGTTTAAAATATTAAGAGCCCTCACTAAAGCTGTGCTAAAACACTCCTGGTGGAGTCTATGAAATATGAATTATTTTCCCTGCTTAAATGCAAGCCCCCCCCCCCCCAAAAAAAAAAAATCGTGTTCTCCCAATAAGACAAAACGTGCATGTTTGGGCTCTAACCCAATTTGAGCAAAAGCAAAACGCTACCGCAGAGAATATGTGGCGTGTATAATATAAGGAGGCGTGCGGGTGTGCGATGTACTTAATAACACTTCTCGGTGACAATGCGGCTCTTCCCCCCCCACTGCGGATATTACCTTTTCTCCGGCAATCTAATAAATAAATCCGTGAAGAATTCAAACGGGGATATTGAAATAGAACATGAACATATTGTACAGTTCTATTTATTACCGTGCGGCGTTGCAGGCGCGAGACGCAAGGCAGAAAGGAGGCTGGCGTTCAGGCAGGCTGCTGCTGATTTTTGTTTATTTATTTATTTATGGTGAGCAAAGTGGACGTGATGGCTGCTCTGTTCATTGTCGCGTGTCGTATTAGGATGACGAGTCTTGCTCGGACTGCATGGCCCACGTGTGTCAACGATCAATCAGGGGGAATGGCACTTTATCGGACTAAAAATGCATCATACTGTATGTATTTCCCAAATCAAATAAGGAAATGCGTTGCGTTAAAAAGACGTGACAGCTTGAAATCGTGATCTTTTTTCCCCCATTATAAGCAAAACTGAAAGATTGTAAAAATATGATTTGAGTAACAACGTCTCGTTATAAAAAAAACCAAATACAACGTCAAATATTCTTAAATTTTGGCATTGCTTTTGTAGTTGATGGCTTTAAAAAAAACGTCTCGTATGCATCATGAAAAACGCAATGGAACAATTAGGTATCAGCTTTTGGCTACAATTTGAAGATTAAATTAACTATTCAAAATAAATAAAACGTCAAACCACAGTATATATTAAAAACGAGAGAAACAATGCGAGAAATGTGAACTGGAATTTAAGCGTATATGTCGATAAGATGATAAAATGACCGATTACCATGCAAATACGTGGTAAAACGAAAGAAAATAATGTGTGAAAATGAAAATAGAAATATTGCACTTTTTTTCATTTGTACATCCATAGAACTTATTAGCCAAACATGAAAAAGTCTTTGTATGTTAAAAATGTTTGTGTGTGTGTGTGTGTGTGTGTGTGTGTGTGTGTGTGTGTGTGTGTGTGTGTGTGTGTGTGTGTGTGTGTGTGTGTGTGTGTGTGTGTGTGTGTGTGTGTGTGTTCAAACATGAACGTAAAAAATAATATCCTACAAGAAAGGTCGAGCAAATTTAGAAATGGACATTTTATCTGATGACTCAAACAACAACAAAAAAAAAACGTCTTTCCACAGTATGTGTAAAAGAGAATAAAAAAAAAACAACGTGTAGCCAAACATGAACAGAAAACGCAATGAAATGGCATCGTTTTATAAACGTGGTCAATTTCTGCAACATATAAAACAGTCTTACAAGTAATGACTTAGTATTTTGCACAAAAACACGTCACGTGTGACGAAAATCAAAATTGTGCAAACCAAATCGTGCATTTTTGTTCCCTCCACCCCCACCCCACCCGCTCCCAAATCTTCTTTTGTTCGTGTCTTTTTAATTGGACGCCATTTTCTGATCAATAGGGCGGCCTACGTCGACAAAATGGAGGAATTAAAAGGAGAGATCATCAGTGAGTCTTTACACGAGTGGAGCATTTGCATTTGACCCCCCCCCCCACACACACACACACACACACACAAATCAGGATTAATAATTCCTCACATCGAATGAACAGAATGGTCAATATCTAAGGACGGGTTGGCGGGCGGGTGGGATTTTCATCTTCGTAACTGTGAGATCATGTGACACATAGCACACTTGACTAATGAATAGTACCGTTTAAAAAACGTTCTGAATATGAATGATATTTTCCCCAGCATTAGACGTCTTAGTAAATATATATTGTTTATGTATAAGACAACAGTCTGGCTCAGCATGAGCTTGATTACAAT
Source organism: Hippocampus kuda (assembly GCA_901007745.1). NCBI lineage: Eukaryota > Metazoa > Chordata > Actinopteri > Syngnathiformes > Syngnathidae > Hippocampus > Hippocampus kuda. The sequence goes on along the minus strand of CAAKHF010001393.1, from coordinate 7,292 downwards.
ACGGATAAATAATGTATAGGAAGTGTAGTCAACGTATACATCGTCATCTATCAGCCTTGAGTCGAAAAGCCATTGATATGATTCATATATAATAATGAAAGTGATTCATATTTGCAAATAACGTGCGCTATAATTGGTCAGTTTTGCATAGACAACAATTTGAAAAATACACTATAGAATAAAATGAGAGACGAAGGCATTTCTTGAAAGATTCGTTTGTTTTTTGTTTTGCTTTTCAGACATCTTGATAGCAGTGCCGCATTCAGTTTCTTTAATAAAAACAGTATTCGTTTACAATTAGCAATGACTTAAATATCCTTTATTGATCTCCAGTGGGGAAATTGTGTTAGGGGTGCGGGGTGTATTATTATTTTTCATATATATTGCCATATACCATCACTATTGTCTCGTGTAATTTTCAATGTATAATCAAAATATGAATGCATATAAATTTCTAAGATGTTTATTATTTCTTGAAAAAAAAGAACAGGGGCTCTTTCCCTCCGTTGACTGCATACACATTTTATGAACATTAGTGTGCAGATAGTGGTGTTTTATTTATTTATTTATTTTAAAATAGCCACGTGGATGGTTCCAACCTGAAACGTGTGTTCTTATAGGTACATGAAGTATAAATCCAAGCACGTTTATGACATTTTAAAATACGCATCCTCATTCACTGCATGGTTTGACCATTTCCCTTCTGTTGTTGCAGTTGAGGGTCATGTGAAGTATACAAATGTGATGCAAAAACACGTTTTATCAGAATGTGGGGCTTTGTTTTAGTGCCAGTTCCTTTTGGGCTTTACGTATTGTCAAATGCTCTCCTAAATTTGTTTAGTGATGCAAAGATACGTTTTGTGCATATTTTGAGGGTTTTTTTGTGACCGCTCCTCTTGGTTTGTACTTATTTTTAGAGCACAAAAATGGCGCAAAGAATTGATGCATTTGCGTGCTTATTTTTTAACTTTTCGTAACAGTTCTTTTGATTTGTACTTGTTTTTAGAGTGTTGAAGTTTTTACATACGGTTTATGAGCTTTTGTTGGTTTGATTTTTTGCTTGTTTTACAACACCGCTTTAATGCAACAACCCATTTTTATGCATAATTTTGGGCCTATTTTCACCATTTCTCTCGTGGTTCACTTGTTGCGATAAACTTTCCCGAAAAAAGTATGATGCAAAACCAGTTTCTGAGCAATTTTGTGCATATTTGGGGACTCCGAACGCTCTGAAGCTTCATCTTGAAAAAGTTCCTCTTGGATTCTACTGTTTTCCCCCCAATACTATATTTGTCCTACATTGTTTTCAATACAGATTGGTGAACAAACACATTTTAGGAATGCAAATCTGGCGGGCGATAGGACTACTTCATGTGTTTCACTGGAATACAAAATTATCTGGTGAAAAAACACTTTTGAACACAACCAGGCATCTCATACACACACACACACACACACACACACACACACACGCACACGATAGAATATTTGAAAAAAAAAACAAACAGTAATTTACCTGTTAGTCTGTCTTTGGCAAACCTCCTGCTGCTCTCCATCCAGGGGAAGGTAAAATTGCCATTGCCTATGGGCCCCATGCCGGGCACCGGGCCGAGGCCGGGAGGCGGCTGATGGGTCCCGCCGGCAGCCGAGTTGGGCGGTGGAGGTGGCGGCGGCGGCATGGGCCTGTGCGCCGGGACCCGGATCACCCCGCCGGCCCCCGACCCTGCCGCCCCCGCCGCCGCCGAATTGACGTTGACGTTCATGTTCATACTGACGTTCATGTTCATGTTGACGTTATAGGAGCCGGCCAGGCCCATGGAACAAGCCGGGTTGTACACGCCGCCGTAGCCGTTGCCGTAGACGGCGTTGGAGGCGGCGGCCAGCGCGGCGTACTCGGGATCCCCGGTCCGGTTGGGCAGCATGCAGCCGCTCTGGGATTGCTCCGAGGTGTTGAGGATCTGGTCGATGCCGAAACTGATGGGTTCGTGTTGCTGCTGTTGCTGCTGCTGGTGAGTTTGGTTCACCTCCTCGATGCCCGTGTGCTCCATCTTTTTTAGTAATCTTATTCAAATAACAAGCACAGGTGTGTGTGGGTTTTTTTTCCCCTCTCTCACACTATATCTGTTGCAGTCTGCTCGCTTTCAAGCATCCATGCTGGCCCACGGTGAGGATAATAACAATAGATCCAATGCGTAAAACGACCCAAATGGTGCCATTTTTTGTGTCCAAAGGGGGCTAAGAGACAGCCTATTCCATTTTACGCGGACCCGGCATGAGTGTGACAAATCACTTACTGACACAAATCCGAGCGTTGGGCCCCCGGAGAGCCTGCGAGGGCCCACGGCTGGGGATGCTGCTGGTGAGGATCCATGTGCGTCAAAACCGAGCGAAACCTCGACCGGACACTTTTGACTGGCCGCGGTGAGTCGGGCGACTCGTGTTGTGTTCAAGAGCAGGTGAGACGAGCCTATGCGCGAGAGCTGCCATTCGGCCGAGCCCTCCTCCTCTTCCTCTTCCTCTTCCTCCTCCTTCTCTTCTTTCTCTTTCTTCCTCCTCTCCTTCATCTTTAAAGTGGACGTGCACGTTGCTCTTAAAGAGACAGCAACTTTGTCGGCGGTCAAAAGCTAAGTGGGGCTTTTGTGGCTTTAAATGATGCCGGAGGCCACGAAGAAACACTCCAATTCGTCCTTTCAGTAATTTTTCTGTGAATGAACAATTATTATTATTATTATTATTATTATTATTATTATTATTATTATTATTATTATTATTATTATTATTAATGAGCGGCATGGTGGGCGATTGATTGGCACGTCCACCTCACCGTGCAGAGTTGCAGGGTTCGATCCCAGCTCTGGCCTTCCTTTGTGGAGTTTGCATTTATTTCCCATGCCTACGTGGGTTTTCTCCGGGTACTCTGGTTCCCCCGCGCGTTTCAAAAACACGCATCGCAGGGTGTGATCGTGGTGTGGGTGTTTGTCTATGTGCGCCCTGCGATTGGCTGGCAACCAGTTCAAGGTGCACCCCGCCTACTACCCGAAGACAGCGTGGACAGTCTCCAGTACCGCCCTCGACCTCCGTGAGGATACACGATTAGCAAATTGAGTATTAGTGTTAGTGTTGTTGTTATTATTATAAATTGTATTAACACCAATATAAATATTAACATTAATGCTAACATTAATACAGAAATTAAGATTACTGGTAATATTAATGCTAATATTTATATTGGCATTGGGAGTAATACTAATATTAGTCTTAGAATACAATTTTATTGTGAATATTATTATCATAACATTCATAACAAAATGTAAATTGTATAAACGGATTAAGTTAATTTTTTTTGTCCAAGATTATTTTCAGTCATAGTCGCTACTTTTAGCCTCCAGACAGAAGTTTGGAGTTCACAAATAACAACAGAAATACACGCATAACGGTGACGTCACAAATGGAAGGTGAACTCCTCTTTGCAAGTTAATCATGAGAGTGACTCGCCTCCGAGATGTCTGACAGAGTCACTTCTTCCACACCAAAGTCCCCGCTCCCAATAAATAATAAATCGTTTCCATTCTTGTGAGTGACGTAAATCTTTTTAAATTGTGATGTAGAAAATGTGTAAACATCCAACTAATCGTGCCGGATTTCTAAATTTAAGCAATCATTCAATCATAAAAAACTGTGAGTATAGAACAAATAACAGTATGCAGCAGGTATCGTCATAAATGTGTGGAAACTGACCTGTTTATGGGTTGAATAAATCAATTTTTATTCTTAAAACCTGACCAAAAATGCATTTAAAAACTGAGCCCAATTCTCATATGAAGATTTTTGCATGACGTTATATGTGTGGATGTTGAGCAGCTGAATCAATATAAGAATATGAAAGTTAAAAAAATGGACTTTTGTTGTATTGTTTATTCAAATGTTTTTGTTTTAGTTATTTTAAAAATCATGAAACAAAAATACATTCAAATGTCAACCTAAGACGAGGTGAAATAGAACGTCGCAAACGAGCGACTCGGACTGATGGACAAGCTTCTGTCAAAATATCAGTCCACCAGCATTAAAACTGACTAATGTTTCATTTGTATAATTTAAATCATTACTATGTTATACATAAACTGTTAGGTGGACCAAAATATATTTGGCCTGTTTTAAAGATATACGGAGACGTCACCTCGAGCAAGCCCGCTAGCTTGCTGGATAAGAAATAGAAGGCTTTTTTATGTCGTTTGTTCAAACGTAAATTAACCCTTTTCATGCACCTTGTAATCTGATAACATGATAAACTGTTCGCTGTGGTAACCGCTGTCCCTGAAAGGGTTAATATATATTTCAAACGGTCTCAGAAACATATTAGATTAAATTTACCTTTAATTAATACATTTCGTTTTTGACGACGTCTAGTGACGTCATCAACCGAGAAAAATGTCAGTGTCAGTTTGTCAGTG
>CAAKHF010001391.1:1785-15543 GCA_901007745.1 Hippocampus kuda | reverse complement strand
AGTACGCTCATATTGAATGTGCACATTCACATTCAATATGGCGGATCTGCCGACGTATCGTAGGAAAACGCCAACCAAACGATGGCGCCGATCTAAATTAACACGTAGCTAAAACGTCACGCGTTGTCCAGCAGAGCTCCCCGCTTTGGTCGCCAGAGGGCTGCATTGAATTTGTTTTGACAACCTGTTTTATGTAATAAATCCAAATTAACTGTTGAATTGTATAATTAGGAGTGATGTACTTGAAGTAATCATAAAGTGATCAGTAATGTAATTATTTTTGAGACACAGTAATTCTCTTGTTATTGAATTTTGTACAGTACACAACATTGTGCACTGTACATACCAGTGGTGAACAGTCAGGGCCAGTAGTAAGAGTCAATTCTCTTCATTTCGTAACATTTCTCTTGAGACTGCACGTGGACTTTTGTGGCTGTGTAGACTTTTTTGTCCAATCAGAGTCCAACCTCTCTGTGTTCTCATGTCAACCTAATCTGCCCTCACAATCTGTGTGTGGTCTGATGTAATTCATTCTTTCGGTATCCATGCCACTTATCCTCATTTTATTTAAATGAACTGTTCTCATAATTTTTATTTGTATTGTTCTCATTCACTATCCAGGCTAGACGTATTTTACACATCTAATTTTATTTTACAGTGATTTTATTCCGTATTAAATTCAATGGGTGTGACGCGAAGCTCTCAATTTACCGGTCGATCTACGTCCCAACCCTCATCTATGGTCACGAGCTATGGGTCGTGACTGAAAGAACGAGATCCCGGATACAAGCGGCCGAAATGAGTTTTCTCCGCAGGGTATCCGGGCTCTCCCTTAGAGATAAGGTGAGAAGCTCGGTCATCCGGGAGGGGCTCAGAGTAGAGCCGCTTCTCCTCCACATCGAGAGGAGCCAGATGAGGTGGCTCGGGCATCTAATTAGGATGCCTCCTGGACGCCTCCCTGGTGAGGTGTTTCGGGCATGTCCCACTGGCAGGAGACCCCGAGGACGACCCAGGACACGCTGGAGAGACTATGTCACCCAGCTGGCCTGGGAACGCCTCGGGATCCGCCAGGAAGAGCTTGAAGAAGTGGCTGGGGAGAGGGAAGTCTGGGCTTCCCTCCTAAAGCTGCTGCCTCCGCGACCCGACCCCGGATAAGCGGTCGAAAATGGATGGATGGATGGAAGGGTGTGACACAGTCACAATTCAATCCATTCTATTAATGTAATTATCATTTAATTTGATTTAATTCGATTTTTTTTGTCGAATAATAATGTTTAAATTAGTAATTTTACAAGTTTGGCCCCATTAACATCCAAATGATTAATTATAAAGTATTTAAAATATTACATGTCATCATCTTAGTTTCAATTTAACTTCTCTGTGTGAGATTTTAGTTTAATAGTATGATACTTTAACCGCTGGCCGAGCCTTCGTTCTCCCAAACAGTATGTCACTGTATAAAAACTGCCGTGACATTCCATTACGGAACAATGATTAGAAAACATGATTTAAGGACAGGGAATGTACACATTGGCACCGGAGGTCATTTGGGAGGCAAACGTTTTTCAGGCTCCACCGCCACAGTACAATTTTTGCCGAGTCAGCAAGTCATAATTCATCCTAAATGCGGAGCTCGGGTTTTGCACAATGTGCACTAAATTAACTCCTTGGCGCTTTGTTGTTTGGTGTGACATTATTATAGGCTGCCTTTGGCAACCCGGGCCAGAGTCGCTTGAGTCTTATCTGTTTCATTAGCGGCCAGCTTCTTACACTTTGGCTGCCCTTGGCTTCGAGGGGGGAAGAATAGCGCTTTGTTCCTCCTCAACTGGAAAGGTAAAACACAAAGTAAGCGAGGAAGTCAAAGAAACGACTTAGCGGCTGTTGTTGTTGAAATAAATGTTACTCATTTCCCATAAGGCCTTTCCTTCTCGTGCGCTGGGGAGGGCAGATATATGGCTACGCACGCAAACACCATTAGCCAGCAATCGGCCCTTTGTTGCCTTGGGCTGGCTAATTAAATCTTATTAAAAAGCCTAATCTTGATAGCACTGTAAGCACAAAGGCTTTTGGTCCTGGTGGAATAAAGCTCAAAGTTGTTCTTTGATAGTTAATATATGCATGCTTGTCAACCAGCATTACAAATAAAGACTCCATAATTGCTTGTTTATTTGTGTTATGGTTCCCAAAATATCACTGATTTGAAAGCAAATTAGGCAGCGGAATTAGGAGCAGTAGAGTGCAACATGTAGGACATTTCAGTACACTTGTTGGAAAACGTTGCCGTTCTACGAGGAAAACATGTTACTTGTACTATTTGTGACATTATAAGCTTGTAACATCCAGCGCCACGCTCGTAGAATTAGTGTCTTGTGCACATGTGAACTAGTGTTTAGATTTGCCTCACCTATCACATTTTTTTTTCTCCTAACCTCCTTAACCCAAATTTGGGTTAAATTATGTTGACCCAGCAGGTTCAATTGAAGACTGGATTTGGGCAGACTTGCCATTTTGGATAAGTGTACTGAATTTGAAGTTGTAGTGTAACATTCTGACAAAGTATGTTGGTAATAAAAGTACTATTATTTTTAACCACAGCTAGACTGATAACCTGGTAACCATTTTTTTTTTGTTGTAGCTTTTATGTCAGTAATTGGGATTTTTGACCCCCTTATTAGATCAAAATCTTGACCCAAAGTGCTGGGTCAAATCCTTAAACAGGTCCTTGCGGTCAGGGTAGCCAAGTGAGGCAGTGCCACCATCTTCTGGCAATCCTCTACGTGTGCAGATAAGAAAAGAAAAGAAAAGATAAAGGAAAAACAAACTTATAATGTTCTGTTACAGATCTTTACATTGATTTTCATTTCAATCCAGCATGAATTTCATCGATAAAATAACTGAATCTGCATATCTTGTTCAAATGCGTGGGCAAGAAGTGAAGAGGGATCGAACGTTGAGCCTCCAATGACCACCCACATGTTAATTGCCAACTCGTGAGGCTGGTGCGAGCACTCACACAAGAGACTTTTCTGTTTGCCTTTCTGTCTTCTTTTTTTGGGTTCATATTTTTATATCAAATTCCAGAGAGGTAATGCCTCATCAGTCATGAACCTCACTGCACATCGCTGTCCTCAACCCAATTTGCTGGCCTTAAATAACTCAGCACTGACTGAGTCCCTTTTGGACCAATAAGAACAACATTATTTCAGGTCATTTGAGCAAATGTGTTATTTTGGAAGTCCGTATCAAACTGGTAGCACATCACACTAATCGGTACTGACGAAGTACAGCAGCTCTCAGCTTCAAAGAGGCTGCTGACTCTTGACATAGACCTTATGCTGGAAATCAAGAATGTAAAATAAATGATCAAAAACCTTTACACGGTAGTTAAAATCATTACTAGTACTGTAAGATACAGTCGCTCTACTTGTCTTCTATATTATCTTCTCTTACCTTTCGGGGAGTTAAAGTACTAGTGCACCGCTAAAGGATTGTGAATAAATGCACAAATGGCTTTCCGTACATGTCAGTGTCAGTGTGGAGGTCAAGCAGGCAAAAACAACATGTAGGTAGGGGGCATTGTCTGAGCGGAGGTACGAAAGGGGGAATGGAGTGTGGAAATATGAGCTGGGGAGCAGGGCGAATTGCCAACTCCCATGAGATCACATGTGACAAAGGAGCGCCACCTCCTTATAAATCTGCCACTTTATTGCATCTCCGTCCCTCCTCCCTCTTGTGCAATATCTCCCAAATGGGATCCAAATCAATGTTGATTGTCTGGCATGTGCTGTATGACCCCACTGGAGTTTTGACACTTTAGCAGGCAATCACACTCAATGCTCACACTTAAAAAAAAAAAGAAAGTTTTTTCTGTTTTTCTTGAAGGGGAAATAAATCAAGCAGTGATAAAGTTTTACAATTTAGAAACACATCCACAAAGTAGATAAACAGGGTTGTAATTTCATAAAGAGTAAGGAACAAGGGCCAGGATAATCTCGGCCAATAGGACTTTGTTTTGCTGTTAAGGTTGTTTTTGTCTTGAACGTTGTATGTCATAGTAAAATGTGTTTTAGATAGTGCACTGTAACAGTAAACATAAGATTAGCCTAGGATAAAATAATTGTCATGGATTTTTACTGTACTGTACTGTATACAGTACAAGCAAGTCTATGTAGTACCACATTTTGCCACAATATGCCATGCAGCACCGAGCTCCGCTGGAACAGATGCAATGTGATACAAGAAGAAGAAAAAGTGGAGCAAATCAATGGTATGGGGTTCGTCGATGCCCCGTCGATGCCACTCTTTGTACACACCTGAGCTTTCATGAAAATAAAATACAAGCAGCGACACTAACTGTGCAAGTTGAAACACTTAGTTTGAGAACAAAAAAAGGAAGTATGTCCTCATCTCACATGGAAAACAAATCCGGAAATTTTTTCCAGGCATTTTATAGAAAAACTAACAGATTAGAATAAAACATATATTTCATTTTAATTTCTGCCAAATCACATAAAACACGAGTTCGCTCCTCCCCTGGCACAGTTTCTAGAGCAAGAGGACAGATACTATTTAGAATATAAATCCTAGCATATGCATTTTTGAGCGATTAAATGGAATTAAAAACAAGTTGACGCATGGCGACGTGTTTAGCTCACGCCCTTTCAACAAAAAACTCGGACGCCTGCTTCCAATGTACCTCGGAAATCAGCATACTACTGTATGGAGTGCATGATAGGATCAATAAAAAAGCACGATCGTGTATTAAACGTTGATTTTAAAAATGAATACCAATTGTGAGCCATATTAACAGCCTTTTGGTCAGAGACGCTTCACTTTGGCCGAAATCCTCTTATTGATGCACTGTCCCTGGGAAGGTTTTAAAATTCCCAGTATCTTTGAATGCCACACACTCCCTCCCTTCCCAGTGTGTTTGCAGGTTCAACAGAACAGAACAGAACAGAACAGAACACGACAAGCGACTACCATGGCGCTCGGTGGACGCGCTCCGACTTGCCTTTGCTCGCATCTCCTCCTCTTCGTTTAACTTCTAAAACCGCTACAACCTCAACGTGGACGCGCCAGACAACAGATTAAAACCTCCGGGAGACATAGTAGAACACATTTTTCGATTTTTTTTTAAGAGGAAGAGGGGAACTACTACTACTAGAAGTAGTAGTAGTAGTAGTAATAGTAGGGGGAAGCTTGCTAACTAGTAACGCTAGCCATAACTGGGAGATAAAGGACACAAGAGGTAGTCGAAGAGGTAAGTGTGCTAATCGAGTTGAATTGTTTGCGATTTCTGTCCGATTCGCCCTTTCGGGGAACATAACGAGTGGTGATAAACTTGCCACTAAGTTCCTGCTAGCTGCCTGCAACTACTTGCATGTAGTTTTACCTTACTAATAGCAATGTTGCCCAAGTCAGGTGGACCGTTTTCGGAAAAATAAAACCTAAACAAAAAAACTAAACAAAAAGTAAAAAAACACAACAACAAACAAAAAGTGCCCAGTTGCCTCGATTCAGTCACTGCTGACCATAACTAGGATGGCTGAGAATCTAGAAAGACAAATTTTAGCAGGTACTGTACATTGTTGTTGTTTTTTTAATTGATGTTTAATTGTGACGGTAAATTAAAATGACTTGGGAAATTATGCTGTTAGGTTAACAATATTGTGTTTTTGTACGTTGAGTTACTGTATGTTGCAGGTTTTGTTTTACCCCAAATGTTGCTTTCTGACCAGAATGTGGTGTGTAAAAGAGCTTTTCTGTGAAAAGAAACACGCTACACAGTGATTTTTACGCAAATAATTTTTTGCTTTTGTGAATCATCCAACTATAAAACAAGAAAAACAAGCCTGAGAGAGGAATTTTGATCACAAAGTGATAATTCTTTTTACAGACCGAGACATTGACTCACTGTACGGCTTGAGTTAATCGTGAGTGGATTTTTTTCACAATCGCAGCACATATTTTGTTTATATTGTACATATACATACTCTGTTTGACTTATAGCTTGTTGATGGTTCTCTCCCTCATAATCAGTGTGACAAGCTAAGGTGCACCCACTAATTTTTATCTTCCACTCAAAAGCGGTGTTGATCTCAAATCCAAAAGGATGCAACACTGCCATCAACTGGGCTCTGTAAGTTACTCCTGTGGTTTACACACTTGAATTTCACAGACAAGCTGGGCAAAATCCTCTTCAACATGTTGAAAAACGTACATGACGGCTATATTCGTCGGAGGCAGTAATATTATGGTTAACGAATATTAAGGTCCACAGTAGTGAATAAGTTAATCAGGTGCTTTACAAATACAGTATTGTGTTAAGAAGCCCATTTTGTTGAAGAATCTGAGTTATCTTTCTTGGCCAAGAATGTTAAAAACACACAGAAGCTACATTTTTTAAGATAAGATTTGGGACCATTTGAAAATATACGTTGATGACATATAGAGGAAATACATTTGCAATATGACATATGATGACTTAAAAAGAGTAATTAATATTGCTACACTTTCCCTGCCACCTTGTTGTGTGTAGTTCCATACTATTGCCCAGGACGTGCAGTGAACTTGTTGGGGAGATGAGATGCGAGCTGAAATATCCTCTGGTGATGTCACATTGCATCGGGCTTAGTACAGTACAGTAGTTAGTTCCATCCTAGCATGACACAGCCAATCACGTCAAGTGCCTGCACTCTGTGGCTGAATTCATAAGCGCTATTAGAGCAATGCCAGAAAAAAAAAAGCCATTTCTCTCCAAATTGCATATGAATGCGGAAGCACTTGAAGTTGCAGTGCCTCTGATTAACCCCATGTTTATTTTGCCTCATTTTTATCGCAGAGTCCTTGCGTTTGACCAAGGCTGTGTCGATTCTTTTTTTTTTTTTTTTAATGTCCACTCTAAGACCTTTTTAAATGTCACGACATAATTTATTTGTGGATCCCCAGTGGTCCTGTGCCATAATTTGAGGACTAGTGCTTCACAATATAAGATAAAAATATCCATCCCTCTGTTTAGCACCTAAATTGTTCAAGTAGATTAAAAAATATATTTATTTCAAGGGCAACATATCCTGTCACAATTCCGCCATCAGAGAACAAGTGGGATCGCAGATCGCAGGTGCTTCTAGCCGCTTTGCGTCAAATTAGATTAAACGTGAACTTTAAGCACCTGTGAGGTACTGTAATCAGGCTACGGTCGAGGTTAGAGGTGCTGTTTTTCCACTTTTGTGGGACTAAAATCATCCATACAATTCATGCATGAGTGAGATTGGTTAAAGAGTAATTCGGGATGTTTTTTCTTCTTTAAAACAGATTCATCAATCATGTGGGGCCACCGAGAACATTCCCAGTTGTTGTTGATGAACAATATTTCCATTAGGGAATAATAAAAATGCAATTACTGTATTAATTACATTTCCAGGGTCTGGCATGCATTATCATGGAACTTTAAAAAAATTATTATTATTCAGGAAATTTAAAAGGAGAATGTTCAATTTTTTTGAAGCGTCATAAAGAGTAAACTGCTAATAGGTTGATTTTATGAGATGAATTTTTCCTTGGGAAATTAGGATCGAGGAAAAAAAAAGAAAAAAAATATACACACACACACACACACACACACACTCATCATACCTGGGAAGAGGACCATGGGGGGAAAAATGTATATTAAATTGCAGTCGCTTAATTGAGGGGGGGGCAATCTTAATTTAGGTAGATGATTTTTCAAAATCATTCCGTACGAATATGCCATCGGCGGTTATTGCGTCAGTTTACAGTACATCAGTCGTATGTGGTTGTTATGCACGGATCCCGTGACCTGGTTCTCGGTACTGTTGATTAATCTGCACGTATTGACCCTCTTTTGCAGCTCATGCACAGGCCATGGCTGTAACCGAGGGATGGGAGTGACGTGACGCGAGTGGAGTGAGCGACATGTTTCTCTGCTGAAGCGACCAAAGTGAAGCACTCGCAACCATGGACGAGTCGGTGCTGTTGGACCTGCTGGAGTGCCCCGTGTGCCTGGAGCGTCTGGACGCTTCGGCCAAGGTTCTGCCCTGTCAGCACACCTTCTGCCGACGCTGCCTGCAGGGCATCGTGGGTTCCCGCGGTGAGCTACGCTGCCCGGAGTGCCGCACGCTGGTGGAGTGCGGCGTGGACGAGCTGCCCAGCAACATCTTGCTGGTGCGCCTACTAGACGGGATCAAGCAGAGGCCACGCAGGGCTGTGCCCGCGGCCGCCAACGGCACCACCGGAGCGGTGGCACGGGCTCATGGCGGCGGCACCCGTGGCGATCAGGGCGCCCCTGGAGCCCAACCGCAGAGGGCCCAGGCGAAGAGCACTCTTGTCCGGGTGAGTCTACTCCTTCAAGTCTTCACTCGGGCCCAGCTGATTTTAGCTCTTTTAACATTGGCCAAAATCAGCAATATTTGGGAAGGTTTTTGCCAATTTTTTTTTGTGTAGTCAAGTTAAACAAATACTAAAGGACAAAGTCTTGTCAACTTATTACATAATCAGCCTTTTATTCATATCTTTCTTTTTGGTATTTTATTCATTATGCATTTGTCTAGTAATCAATCGGCTGATGGATCAATTATTGGAAATATCGGAATCAGCATTGGTCCCAAAAAATTTACAGTAGGTTGGTGGGGCCCTTGTCGTCACATTACGTTTGGAATTATTCACCCATTCCCTAATCACAAATACAAAGGGGTTTCTAGTAAATACTGTATCCAGAAAGTTTTGGAAATATTCTAAATTGGAAAATTTCCTTTGGAATCTATGGACGTTAAATGAGAATTGAGGGTAATATTTTCGATTTTGTTTGATACCAGTTATCAGTATTGGGCGGATACCCGTTTTATTTTAAGGTAAACGGGTGAAGGCTGCATGAAGGCTGCCGACACCAACCACCGATACTTAAGGCAAAAATATGACAGAGAATAAGTCCTCCTTTCGCAAATAATTTTGGAAAGGCCCCCCCACCCTCCAAAAATATGAATAGATGAATTTGTGAATTGCAAATATGCGGGGATTCACTGTACAGCCTTTATATATTAGTGATCAATCATTTAATGGTAAGAAAGAATAAATACCCACATTTTAGTTAATTCTCGGGGGGGGGGGCCCAACTTAATGCAGCGAATATTACAGGACTGTTGCTCATGTAAATGCTCAGTGGTCTGGATTAAAGAAGAGAGCGGGTTGAGATCGACTTCAGTCAAGCTTTCATGCTTGTTTTTGTAATGCGAGATGACGCGGGAATACCCGGAGAAAACCCACGCAAGCGCGGTGAGAATATGCAAACGCCACACAGGAAGCCTGGCACCGATTTGCGAACCCCAACAGCAGAACTTGGGAGGCAGAAGCGCAAACCACACGGCCCACCGTGCCGCCCACCCCCGAGCAGAAACAATACAGCGCAAATCTGCGTGGATTGAAAGCGGCATGTTGCATTAGCGCCGCTAATCTTCGCCGCGGATTAACTGCGATCAGAGTGAAATGGAAAGCAGCCGGTTGACTCACGGACGTGATTGAGACCAGTTAATAATTTAACACACGAGGTTTACTGCTTTCTGCACCAGCCGACGGTTTTCCAATAAAGAGATTTCTCGCGTTGACATTTTTTTATTTCCTCCTCCCTGTCTAGAGCGCTTGAGGGTCCATTCAACGGTGCCGTTTGTCAATGAACTTGAGCGATTCAGGGTGGGACCCGAAAGCCGCTCGGTGTTATCTCCACTTGTAAAGCTCACTTGGTGAAACTGGAACATTCCTGGAGCCTGTGTGCAGAATTACTCAACCAGATGAGAGTTTACATTTTTTTTCCCGCTCCTTCACCTCAATCAACAAATATTTGATTTGCAGAAGTCTCACAAGATATTCCGGTGTTGAGATTTGACAGTCTCGCTAGATGTCGTCGCCTTGCGAGAAACTGAAGACTTGGGAGATTTGCTCAAATCTCACGAGAGATGCTGAAGTCACGGTAGATTTGCGCAAGCCGTGAAAAAAAAAGCGGACTTTTCGCAGAGTTTCTGTGGTTGTCCGACCTAACGGAGGTTGGCTTTGGCTTTTGGCATTGGAGTATTTGGATGATGGCATTTCACAGATGTGGTAAGACACAGAGGAGCTGTTTTAAATCTGCAAGGCGTGCAAAATAAGTCCACGTATATCCTAAAGTGACAATGTGTTCGTCGTTCATTGTTCTCGGTCGTCACACCATTATTGAATTCAAAGCGAAATTGTCGACGTTTGATCGCTTCCCCAATTTAACAGACCAAAGGGGCGTGAGTCTTATAACCGCCTCAAGTCTCGGTGGCAGTTTTGGTGGCGTTTAGCAGACAGAAAGTCGGCTGATTTTTATAAACATTGTCGCCCAAGAAACCAAATGTGTTTTAACGAGAATTTTCTCATGCCCTTCATCTATTTAAATACCGTTCATGAAAGCAGTAGTTAGTTAAACTGCCCCCGGGAAACATTCGTACATTTATGAGTACATTTTTGTGTTGTTTACCTTGTAAATCAACTGATAACGTATGCTAACACCTTAATCCATTTGTAAACCTATTTGGTGTCTTACCATTCCATGAGACCCCCCCCCTCAAAAAAAAGGCAAAATATTTGAAGGGCCCCTTGTTGTGAGTAGCTTTGACCTGCGCACAAAAAAAGGGGAGGATAGGGTTGACGAAAAGATGTAAAATCATCAGAATGTCAACAGGCTGATAATGGATCGCCCCGGTCCGAGATCAGAGGCCCTCCTGTAAATTGCTACTGGGCGACCCGCCTTGCTGGCTACAGTATCGCTCTATTCATTCGTGCTCCTTTCAAAGCTTGTTTGGGCTTTTGGGAATTTCCCTTGGCTCTGTACAGCCCGGTCTCTGTGGACATCTCTTACGCTTACAGGGCGTGTTGACATTTGATACGTCTTGGTCCGCTTCAAACAAACGATGGTGTGATTTATCTGATGATGATGTGCTTTGCTTGATGAATTGTCAAGGCCATTGTTCAGCTGTCCATACAAGCGCAACAAGTTCACTAATAAACAGCATTAATTTTTTTTTTTTTTTGAAGGGAAGTTTATGTTCTGTCGTACAATACAATATATGCCACGATTCAAGTCCAGTCAGGGTACGTTAACAATGACTGTGAGACTGGCAACACGAAAGTTGCATTCAGTTCGCCACAGGGTGGTTCGGCTCGGGTGAAACCTGACCTTGACTTCAGATGTGGCATGAAATCATCCTGTACCGGTGAGACGGTATCATGGCAGTAAGACTGCTTGCTGCTGCGTTATAATACCACTTCACCGTGTGTGCGCTTCTGCAGATGTTTCTTATTGTCCTTCTTGGCCAGTCGTCACGCCTTGCAAAAATAGTTTCTTCTGTGTCTGCTCGGCCGTCGCGAGGTGTTCCGCTAATGCCGGACGAAAGCCTGGTGGTGCAGGTGGAAGGTCTTGGTGACATGAAAGGCCGTGGATCAAAGCTGAAGCCGATTGGCCGCTGATTTCCCCCCGTGCCCCGTCACCCCACGGGCCGGTGCTCCACGGGGTCTTGAGCATGCTTCAGTAACCCCGCTCGACACCTTTCGCTTCACTTCTTTGTCGGATGGCCAACAATGTCCGCCTGGAAGCAGCCCGTTTTGGATGTCCAGCCCCACCTCCGATTTTTGTCTGGCTGGCAGGGCCGATGAGCTGCCTGACAGATGCACAACAGGGTTTTGTCTCGGGCCCCCTTCTGATCTCACTGCTTAGCCGACACCGAGCGGAATGACTGGTAACAGAAGGCGATGGTTGTGTTAAGTAATGACGTCGCGACCAAAAGGGACAACTGTTTTGTGCAAAATCAGCTCTGCGCTCCCCACTCCTCTTAACACCATCTCCAGGGCTGTGGCAGTTGTTTGACACTCTTTTCTGGCATTTGCTTTGAGTTAGTGTAGTGAGGGGTGGGGGGAGCGAGGGCTAGGGGGTGGTCTGCTGCAAACCTTCAGTTTGATGATTCACATCCCATGCTGCTTGGTAACATGGATGTTTTGACTTCCCCTTGCCCTCATTTACCTTGTACAACCATGTTTTGTTTTTTGTTTTTTTTTTGTCTTTTGCCAACGTGTATTGAGAACAGATGGTGGGCCAAGCAATGCACCAAGCCGTTGGTTGCTGACTGGGAGTCAGAGATCCGAGTTTATTGTAGTCATGGGTTGGAGCCAAAGAGCGACGGAGGGGAAGGTTTAACGTGGGAGATTTGCCTGGGATGTCTTCACTTATCATTACGGTCAGTGTAGTGGAAACAACAAGTTTGCCGCTTGGCTTTTATAAACCACAGAGAGGTTCCTCATTCCCACCGGCTGAATATTATGGAAGACGATAACGACTTTGCCTCAGTTAAAGGTGGTACAGATCAAGTGACAACTAATAAGGCAAGAGGCCTACTAAATTGTAAGGTCTTCAGTCATAAGCTGGCAATGTCTGACATAAAAGCAGTCGCAGAAATAAAAAAAAATAAAGTGATTATCCTGCGGTGTGGGATGTGTTGAGTGATTATTCCTCGTGTTAAAAAAAAAACGCGTCGACGATCATAAGTTTTGATACGTCTGATGGCAAATGTTTATATGTGTGCGGTCAACACAGGGTTGTGCCGAATTACACAGTTAAGGTTTGTTGATGAACGCTCACGATTGATGGTTGAGATAATCGTTTGGTGTGCGGTGTGCTGGGTTGCCCGTGTCAATGTCGTGTTGGGCGATAGGGCCTAACTTTGATATCACTCGATTGATTTACCCAATTAGTTTATAAATGTGTCAAACTGGACCAGACAAAATTGATTGCTATTAAAAAAAAAAAAAAAAAAAAACAGAAATTTTATCGAAGAATTATGAACAGTTTCAGACTTGTTTCTCCTTGACACAGTGGCAATCATAAATCCCCAATCGGAGACCGATCGTGATCATGGGTGTTCCGGCTGCAGACGTTCACGGCATTGGGCGCAGCTGCGAGAGTTGTTCTACTCTGTCAAAGTGATGGATGACCTTCTTGTGTTTCTGTCGTCGTTAAAACAAAAACAGAACCCCAAAAAAAAGTTGACTTGACCCGTTGCAGAGGGTTGCTGTTACTTTTCCACAGTCTTCTTGATGTGAACACGTGGAGCCTCTTAATTCATTTGTTGCTCTTCGGTTACGGCTGCTCTTTGCCCGCTCTCCGTTTTGTTGATGAGAAACAGGAAAATATTTTGTCCGAGGGACGTCATCAGGCCTCTGTGTCATGTAATGAAAGCCTTTAACAAACAGTTTGTTTTTCTTTTTCAAGGCCTCTCACACGCACATCAAACAAACGGGACGCCGGGCGGCGGATTTTGTTTCCCTGTTATTTTTTGTCATTCACTCGTAGATTTATACCCTCGGCAAAAAAGAATGTTTGTGTTTTTCTTATGCGGAGGTTGTCATTAAAATTCCTGCACGCCTCCCTCATCTGAGGTCGATGAGTCACGCCGGCCCGCTTTGATGACGTCACGCTGTTGTCGAAGCCTCTCCTCGTGGCCGGCTGGCTGACCTCCGCCAGGGTGACACAAGCCCGTCATTACGCAGTCACACTGCGCCTCAAAGATGGCAATCATGCCCATGAAAGCTTTCCATCGCTGGGATGTTTTCCCCAAAATGCTTCTGGGCTGCCATTCCTGATCACACGTAACTTTTGTTTCTCCAGCCCCCCCCCCCCCAAAAAAAAACAAAAAAAATTCAGATGACTTTATGAAATGAATGAAGATTAAA
>CAAKHF010001388.1:30751-49185 GCA_901007745.1 Hippocampus kuda | reverse complement strand
TAAGGCCCCCCCCCCCCCCCCCCAAAAAAAAATGTCCTCGACATCAGTTGCACAGAGCAACACAACATTTGGGTGGACTGTCAGAACAGGACACGTGGAAAAAGTCTGAAGGACCCGTGTCGGAAATTCAACCATCGGGCTGGCCTTTTCGTCTGAGGCGGCCATTTTGGACCGTTCGCACTCCAGAAGAACTGAAAGCGTCACCATCACCGTTTTGACACGCACATGATAAATGTCTGTAGTCAGGAGTGCCACTTGCCAAGTTGACACCAGTTCCGTTGGTTCGGCACAAGTTGGGGTGGACGTGCCTGCCGCAACTTGACACACCAAAGTCTGCGACCCGTCGGCGGCAAATTGAAAAAGGACTTGAGACATTTTGCCCTGAAGTTGCCATATTGTGAGAATTCCAGGGTCAGACTTGGTCAAAGTCTCGCAAGGGGGCTCCACCCGCATAACGCAGCCAGTCAGACGGCGGCTGTGAAATGGCTCCGCCTTTTTCGCCTACGGTGTCTTTAGTGGCCGGGGGTACGGCGTCGAGGTTTGATGAGCATTTCGAGGTTTTGCCACCAGACCGGGATTGCATGTTGAGTTTGGGCGGCAGAAGACTTGGTACACCCCCCCCCCAAAAAAAAAAAAAAAAAGGAATCGGCGGAATTGGAGCCTTCATGACATTTTCCCCAGAGGTGACGTCGGGATGGCGTCGACGTATCCGCCATCGATGACACGGGTGGCCCGAGGAGGGCGTGCGGGCGGCAGCTTCTTGCGGCGCTCCGACTGGACGCTCCCATTGTGAAACGAGAGCGTTTTGCCGTTTGCCACCTCGCCGCGCTCCTCCGGGAGCCCCTGCGGGAGCCCCTGCGGTCTCGGAACGTCCGTGCTGTCGAGGAGGAAGATGTTGTCGGACGTCACGTCCTTGACTCTGCTGTAGTCCGACTCGAGCGCCACGTGCGTCTCAAAGTCGGCGTCGCTGCTGCGGGTCGACAAGCGCTCGCCGCCGTCCTCCCGCTCGGCGTTGCGTTCCACCGCGTCGCTCTTTTGCCGGTTGTCCCGGCCGAAGCCGGCGGAAATGGCCCAGCTCCTCTGCTGAACTCCGCCGTCGACGTCCGACACGATGAGGGGCTCAATGGTGTGGTCCTTCCGCGCCGCCGCGGGAGGGAAGTCCCGGCGGATGATCAGCGCGCCGGCAAAGTCTTCCGGTCGAGCGCTCTGGAAGGAAACGGCGGCGTTCATTGGCTCGTGCTTAGGGAGGAGGGGCGGGGCTTGATTTGGAAACGCCACCTTGACGAGCTGGAAGTCAAGCCCTCGTATCTTCGGACCCGGAACAGGCGGCAGCAGAAACTGCATCACACTGAGGGAAAACCACCATCGCCACCACCACCGCCGCTTAGCGTATATCTGTTGTTGCTTTGACACCACTCGGCGCTTTTTTTTCTGTCCTGCGCGAAAGCTCCAAATGCGGGGGGGGGGGGACGGCGGCGAAGTCACCCCGGGAATTGGCAACATCCTCTCGGAGGCGGAATGCCGCCAGAGGATGCAATTTCAGACCCAACGCTGCCCGCTCCCACACTTGTCGCTGCTTCCAATGATGTCATCGGTGGCAACGACCAATTTCCATTGATCACAAGCAATCGTTGGCCAAGGCATGGATTTGGTGGACGGTAAAGAAGCTTTTCTGGCTATCTTTGGAAGTGACCTCTTATTGTCACCTTCCCGCGTCCATTCAGATAACGGGATGTGTTGCGGGAGGCTCCGGGACGGGGCAGCGTTGCGGTCATGGCCTCTTAGTCGCCGGCGGCGTCATGCCTCCGAGGCGGCGGCGGAAGCCTCCCTTCGACCGCCTCGCCTCGCGCCGCGTCTGTACCCGAGTCGCGGGACCGGGAGCCGGCAAAGACGCTTTAGAAGGGACGCACCTTTTCCTCTTTGTCACCGCCACGCAGACGGCCGCGAGAAACAAAAGGCCGGAGAGAGCCGAAAGCGACGTCCAAAAGGGTCCGTCCCTCCCAATGCCTGCGGGGACATCCGGTTAACGTTTGAGCGGCGTCTCGAGTGCGAGCAAAGACGGACTTGCGCACGGTCGGGGATCTCGGCGTAGGAGGCGTCGCTCCAGGAGCTCCAGGAGCCGCGGTCCAGTCGGCAGCGCACTTGAACCGCAAACGCCGCCCCGGGATGGACGCCGTAGAGCGTGAAGTGGGTTTGCGCGCCGGCCTTGTACTCCTCCAAAACCAAACCGCCGATCCGGCAAGAGACAAAATGGTGCTCCGAATAAGACTTGGACAGCAAAGAAAGAATCCACAGTGGCAGGCCAAGCAAAACATTTTGCCCATGTCGCCTTTTCATCCCATCTCCCTTGGCTCCAAAACAAACGGGGGGGTGGGGGCTAGCGGTCAGGGTTTTTTTTTGCCAGGGTGTCGCGCAACATTTGGTACCGTAAAGAGATGTCCTGAGTTCCCGATGAGGAAGTGGATGACATTATCAGACGAGACGAGACTAACGCTCTACTAGACAAAGACGAGAATAGTTTCAATGACACGACACCAAACAAGTCAACGGCAGGCTGAAGGTGGACAAACTCGACGGGACTCCCGCTAGACTACAGCACGTAGGACAGGCGTGTCCAGCTCCGGGCCCGCAGGGCCGCCGTCCGGCCCGTTTTCCGGCTTTCCCAGCTGCAACGCACCTGACGCAGGTGAGCAGCTCATCGGCCGGCTCTCAAGCAGCATGAGAACCGTCCTGATGATTTCAATCAGGTGCGTTACTTCTGGGACAGCTGGAAAACGGGCGGGACGGCGGCCCGCGAGGACCCACTTTGGACACCCCTGTCGTAGGAGGTCTTGAAGTCCGCGAAGCCGTGGAAGACGTGGACTATACTATGAGACGACGACCAACGAGACGCTGCTTGATTTGATGAACGCTGCACGAGATTCTCGGCTAGACTTGACCAAAAAGACCACAGCACCCAGAGCTCAAGCCAACCGTGACCCGAGAAGCGCGCTGCGTGCCGAACCGGGAATTTGTTCCCTCTTTTGGCGGAACTTTATGGCTCATGCTGTTGGCCGACATTCAACGCGGCGTTTCCCAAGCGGGGAGCTGTGAGGACCCGGCAGGTGTGCCGCAGAAAGCGACTGTATCCCATTTCACTTCATTTGGGGACGGAGACTCGTTGACGACAAAAACAAACCAATCAGTTCATCTATCGATTTTAGACGGTCACCTTCCAGTCGGCGGCGTCTCCCGCTTGTCGTCGTCGTCGTCTGGCTCGGATCTGATATTCCGGCGTGACCCAGCCGGACCCGGCGTCCACGTTGCGGGGATGCTCCCAGCTCACGCGCAGGCTCGGACTATCCGCTCGGTCCTCCGTCGTCAGCGTGACGTGTTCGGGGGCGTCGGGCTTCACTGAAACGACGCGGCAGAACCAAGGACCCGTTGTGTCGTCTGGCCGCCGGGGTGTCGATTTGGATCGGCGCTTCGAAAGCGTCGCGAGAATTGAGAAAGTACAGCGCGTCTCGCTGATGGAATTCAAAGAAAAGGGATTTGGGAATTCCAACCGCAAGAAAAGGATTTTGGATTTCAGATGGGCAACATGTTTCCCACCCTGCAATCGGGAGCCGAATGAGGTTCGCCCGTCACGGCGAGCCAACCCTGAGCGGAATCGCCGGACGCCGACACCGTGCGCTGGTCGATAGAGAGCAAGGTGTGTGTGTGTGTGTGTGTGTGTGGCTGACCTTGGGGATTCCTTTCCAATAGCGCCCATGTTAAACTGCCACCTACTTGCAGATTTTCTTGGGACAAACATTTTCAAGATTGTTTCCTCATATTCACAAAGGATTCAAAAGAGTGGATTGAGCTCATCCGGCCGTTTCCTATTTTTGTTTTTTTCGAAGCTCACCAATTTCCATGACGTCGACCTTTAAGATGTCTGAAGTGGCGTTGCCGAGGATGTTGGAGGCCACCACCGTCAAGTAGTAGTCCACCCAAATGGAGGTGTGGCTTTTGTCAAAAAAGCAGCTGTTGCTGCCGGCTGAGTGGTAGTCCGGACACTCGTGCGTCCCCTCCAGTCTAGACGGGCGAAAATGTGAAGCGTTGACAGAGTGTATGCATGGGGGGGGGGCAGATTAGAAAGAAGCAGTATTGGAATCACGAGTAAAACGATGGCATCATGAAAAAGACTCGTTGATGTTGGAGTCGGAGCGAGCTGTGTATGATGAGCGCATTTTTGCTCAGTTCTATTCTTGTTTGGTCACCCGGCCGATGGCCGCCTAGCTTGAGCTTTCTCCTTTGCTCATGTTAACATTGATCCAGTGGGCTGGCCAAGGGACGCTCGCATATGACGCAAGGGGCGCCACACCTTCCGAGCACAAAGATTACGGTGGCAAGTAGCCCCCCCCCCCCCCGGGCGTTGCCGAAAGGGACCCCGCTTAGGGTTGGGGTCTGCTGCCGTCTGACCGTTCTCTCTGGTAGTAGAGGCGGTGCGCGGTGGGGAGTCCTCCGTCGACGCCCGGCTCCCACCGGCAGGTGAAGGTCTCCTTCTCGGGCGAGCGGCAGCCGAGCAGGACCGGCCTCCCCGGCGGTGACCTGTCTGCAAAACAAGCGCACCTCAAACGCCACGCTCACTTTTCACACCCTTCGCGTCACCCCGAAAGCACCCCCGCCGTCCACTTGAGGGGGATGCGCGGGTGCGTACAAGACCGGAGATACGTTTTCCACATTTGGAGAAGACAGTCGACGCTTGAAGCGGATCATCTGCTTTGTTTTCCGTGAGCAGGAAAAACAAAAGTCGTCTCCCCTGTCAGGGGTCCCTCGGAAGAAGGCCGCCATCAACGGCAACAAACTGACCGTTGCAGTGGGCGGCCGAAAGCAGCAACAGGGCCAAGGTGGCCGCGCACGTGTCCCTCTTCATCCTGTCGCCTGCTGACACACGAAAAAGAAAAAAAACAAAACCCCGTGTGGTTGACATAACAACATGGGGCGTGGCTTGTTGCGCTGTTTAGAGCACAAACGACATTGGAGAGGTGCGAAGGGCAAACGGGTGCCGTTGTTTTGGACATTGCAACAGAGGTGACAAAAGACTCAAGGGCCGGAATGAAGCGCCGATATTTTCTCTCGGAAATCCGCAGAAGTCAACTTTTTTTGTGAGATGGCAAAAGTCGTCCCACTGGCGTCTTTCCCGCCAACTGTTTTGTCATGACAAATGCAAACAAGGCAATGTTTTGCAAGTCGTCTTCGACCTCTATTTCATCGAGGCCACTGTGATGACGAGACATCAAATGTTCAAACGCATTTAGCCAAGAATCGCTAGCTTTGAATTTGAATCTGGAAAAAAGTGGCCCATTTGTATTTTTTCGTAACTTTCTACAATTCATTCACAAAGCTATTGTCAATCTTTTTTTGGATATCAAGCGACCTGATTAAACCTGAAATGTATTTCAGTTCAAAGAATTCCTTTTTTAAAAACATTCTTGACGTTCTTTAAACTTTTGGATTGTGATGCCGGCGTCTTCAGACGATTTTAATCTCATCTCACTGCACTCTCTCAAGAAGAGAATGATTTCCTGATTGATTTTTGTCCATCAACGTTTTTTGTAACCAAAACATTTTTTTTTAGGTTGACCCCCCCCCCCTCTCCCAAAGACATACAGCTATCTCCAGTATTTCCAAATGTAGGGAGTGAAACGAAGTCATCCAAAAACGAAATGGGAGTACTCACGACGACCAAGACTTGCCAGACGCTTGCTCACGCCAAAAGCGCGCGCGGATGCGAGCGGACCTCTCGCGCGTTCTCGTCACGCGCTCTCTCTTCTCTCTTTCTCTCTTTCTCTTTGGCCCTGTGGCAGATTGCCGCCCCCTCCCGCCCACACTCACGACTGAAGTGCTCTCATTGGCACGACGGGGACGGTTCTTTCCTCCAGCCGTTTTGCCAAAGCCCGCTTGAAGAAACGTCGACAAGGATTTTCCACGCCATTCAACTGCTCCTTGGCATTCTTGAAATGCTCTCACGCGCGCACGCCTGAAATGCTTCCACACGCGCTAAACGCTCTCGCCCTTGAAATGTTCGTCGACGCGACAAACGCGTTCGCACAATTGAAATGTTTTCACGCGCGCTACCCAAACCTTGTCAATGCAATGCGATCCGTCTTTATTGAGACGGCGCTTGAACAACAGCGCTTGACCGCAATTTTAACATCAGCTCTAATAAAGAATACAACAGAACATGAAACATGGACAATGATGCGGCGGTCACAACTCTTCCCGCTTAGGCCTCGTCTTTTGAAGCGGTTCTAGATGAAAGCGGAGAAAATCCGTCTCCTTTCACCAGTGGATCACACGTACGACCGAAATGCTCCTGAAATGATGATCGGCCCGACCGAAACGTCATCGTGAGCGCCACCCAATTGTTTTGCGCGCGACTCAAGTGGCCTTTGTCATACACGGAAGCTTCTCACACTAACTAGTGCCAACGCTAACGCCGCGGTCAAACACTCGAGCGCTCTGACACAGTCCTACGCAACGCTGAAACGCTGTCATACGCACGACCGGAATGCAAAGTACTGTACGGCGTACGTGCATCGCATGAGCGCATTACGCAGGGGGAGCATTTCGCTGGGGTGTTTTGCAATCCTGTTGATTTTTATTGCAGTGTCATCTTCCTCATTGTCAGGATCTTCATTTGTATCCCTTTCCTGCTCTGTGTCCTCGCTGTGAAAAGAAATGAATCCCGCGTCCTCTGACTCTCCCTCTCTGGTGCTTTCAACTTGCTCCTCTTCAGATCTCTCACCACCATCATCATCCGACTCTCTCTCTCTCTCTCTGTGTGTCTGGATCAATGTGTTTCTTTGTCATCTAGACATATGATGTAATGTCCGTTTTTCTTTTCATTTTTAACGTTCAATGTTGAAGTGAAGAGGAATTTGACTTAATAATGCTACTGTTGGGGGCTTGTTTCGTTTTGTGATTTTACATGGAAAATATCAATGTTGTCGTGTCGAAAACAGCACTCGTGTCGTGGTCATCGCCTTCTCATTTTCCCGCTCATTCTTAAGTGGTGCAGCGCACTAAAGGGTCCGACTAGAATGTTGAGCCACGGACTTTGGGTTCCACCTTTCGCGTCGGCGACTCGGTGCTACTGCGTAATCTACGTTCGGAGGGGGGCAGAATCAGTGCTACAGGGGCACTGGCCCCCGTGGCCCCCCCCCCCAGAACCGTCACTGGACCAGGAACGTCCAGCTCCGGGCCCGTTTTGCGGCTCTCCCGACCGCAACGCACCTGAGTCAGATGAGCGGCTCGTCAACCAGCTTGAGAAGTTGAGTTGAATCAGGTGCGTTGCTCCCGCGAGAGCCGCAAAACAGGCAGGAAGGGACGGCGGCCCCCCCTGAGGACCCACTTTGGACACCCCTGATTTCGACCTACTATTGTGCTCGTAAGTAACAAACTCATTCGTGTTTTGGGGAAAAAGCACAAAGAAAAACTGAAATGAAAGTGTTTATTCACGAACCAGAAGCGCAACCAAATCTCTTCTTGACATCGAATATTCATCCATCCGCTTCTGCTCAGGAGGGTAAAAATTGTAAAAATATCAGGGGTCAGGGTAAAGTGTGAGCCTTTATGGAGACTTCTTTCTTCTTACTTTCTTTTCTGATTGATATAAAAATGATTTAATCGATATAAACACATAACACGGGGCAGGACTAGATAAGTTCTTTACTTCTTCCTACTCCCTTGAACATAATAACTGTGTTGAATGATGACTGATTTCTCTTTCCTTTTACTATTTTATTGACCTTATTTTCTGTCAAATTATTACTGTATATGTTCTATGTTCAATAAACAAACCAAAGCAAGGGTCGCGGGCGGGCCCGCAGCCCGTCCAGCCGACTTGGGCTGGCAGGCGGGGGAGGGGGACCTCGACCGGTCGCCGGCCATCGCGCAGACAAACGACCATTGGCATTGACGATCGCAGCTCGAGACGATTTCGAGCGCTCGATCAACTGACCGCGCACGCTTCGGGAGAGAGCTCCTCTTTTTCCCTCTCGCGTTCCTGTGTTTTATAATTTGGTGTTTGGAGCCGTTTGTGTTCCCCGAATGGATAGTCAGCGAGTCTTAAAATTGTTGAGGCTAATTTTTAGATGACCATCGCTGTCGTTTTGCAAGAGCGGCTTCCGATGATTGCTCGTATGTACTGTACTGTACTCTTCCGGGGTTTTTTTCTTTTTTGGAAGTCTTGAGCAGGAATTTCTCAAGCGTCTTTGCGGCGTCTGTGAGCTTTTGCCGTCTGCGGTCTGCTACTTTTGTGAGCGCGTTATATGATCAATGATCATTTGATGTTTGAGCATCATATTATTTCACGTTCAGATGACCTCAATTGCATTCTGGTGTTCCATCATTGCTCAGATCTGCTTTGATGTTGGTCGCGTCCGATTGGCTGAAGAAAAGGAAAGCGTGTGGATTTCATTTTGGCAGGTGAGTTTTTGCCATCACGAGTGAAAAAAAAAACCGCCATCAAATTGCAAAACAATGTTTTCGCTGAGCTTTTATTCCTCTTTTCAAGGATCCAAACTCTTGTTCTTGCACTGTGCGGCGTTGTCGTGCTTTCAATGTCTTCAAGCATTTTGGTGGTGAAAGGCGCGCAGTGCGATGCGAGGCACGTGACGGCTGCCTTTTGCCTCCTCTTGCCCGCCGTCTCGAGCGTTGGCCGCAGGACCGCGCTCTTCCAATGGAAGTCCTTTTGCATCCGCACTTCCTCTTTCGACCTTTCTGAACGGGCTCCAAACAGGTCACGTGACTCGGAGCACCACGGCCGCCGCCGCCAAACTGAATGCAGGCCGCACGCATACTGGCCCGTCCTTCGCCATTCACGACGGCGACATTTTGGATGGACGCATTTCCGTTTAGCTTTCGCCAGCAATCTCGACTCAAGTTGCGGTCTCCCGTGACGATGATGGGCATGTTTTTTGGTTGTTGCACTTTGCTCCCGCCGGTGCATTCATGCTTGGAGGTGGCTTTGACAGAGTCCTCTTTTGCATTGACCACCGCGTGGTGCAATCAGCCTCAGGCAAGGCGGTGGAAAACGCCGAGCCCCCGACCAACGGCGAGCCGTCGTCGTCCTTCGCCACCGCGTGAGTAGCCGCGACGCATTGCGTGGTTCTCGCGCAGACGTTGATTTTTATTTCTTTCTTTTTTGTGACCTCTTAGGGCGTCGGGAGAAAGCAACGGGCTGGAAGAAAAGCCCTCGGCCAGGCAACGCAAGGCTTGAAAATGTCACACACCAAAAGCAATGAACTGCAGGCGGATCGGAGAACGACGGTACGGCTCCGAATCCAACGTCTAGAGCCCACCGCGTATGATGAAGCAAACGGAGCACAGGCAAAAGGCAACAACTGCACCGGAACCGAGCGCAAATCTTCTCAACCCATTTGAACGTCAAGGTGCATCTCGCTGGAGAACGTGGTGAGCACTTTGATTTTTTTTTTTTAGTTGTTTGGGATCATCGTCCGTGCCGATCCACTTTTTCCGTTCCATATGCGCTACATACGGAGCTGCATGTCTTTCATTGTGTGAAGAGGCTCACATTTCATTGACGGTATTGCTAAACGCTGTCATTAAAATCAGTGCGTCACCAAGACGAGCTGCTTTCTACGTCTAACGATCACTCTTTCACATGTAATTGCACGCAAACCACTTTTACTGGTCTACAAAGGTGGTGGTGAGTTTTTCTTTTTATTTCTTTTCTTTTGGTACAACTTGCCGCTCCTTCATGTCCCGACGGGGATCTCCTCTTGGGGCCGACGGAGCAGGAAACGCATCAGGAGCAGCAGCGCGCGGTCATTGAGGCCGAGCACGTGGCCGTCCTCCACGCCGTCGTAGAGGGGCACGCTCTCGCTGCCCCACAGGAGGTTCTTGCGGGCGTTGCCGACGTCCGTCCGCGTGGACAACGCCAGGGTGTTGAGCTGGTAGCAGAAGAAGGAGAAGTGGCGGCCGTCGCTGACGACCGCTTGGGACACGAACGCTCTGCTCACGTCCTCGTGATTCCAGAAACCTAAGGTTTTGAAAAATCACATCAAATGTTTCAAAATGAACCATTCGTTACGTGTCAGTTTTAGGGTTAGGATCAAAATGCAATGCCTACCAAACCAGTCAGAGGCTAAGAGCCTTTTTTTTTTTTTTTTACTGTGTTACTGCAAAGAGCCACATCAGACACACGTCAACATCACCCCAACCCTCCTTTCACTCACACACACACTAAAACAAACCATTAAATACAAGTTAAAACATTTGAAATGAAACGTATCTTTTATGAATTTAGTCGACAATTAAATGCACATTACTTGTCGCGGTGAAGCGAGCGATTAATCAACTAGTTAATTATCGATTAATTTGAGAATCAATCGTTTTTGAGAACTTCAATGTAAAATTGTCCAAATGTAAGTGGCTACCTGTTCCTTGAAATACTGCCCTATTTTTGAATAGATATCATTTTTAACCTTATTAATCGACAAAATAATCAACAGATTGTCGGTGGTTGCAGCTCGAGTTTATTCTATGAAATAGTGTTCACACTATGTTTTAGTGTTGAAAAAAAATCATGGAAAACAAACTATTCAAGTCACTTAATTGTTTTCATCTTTGGGGGTTTTGTTTTGCTCAATGTTGTTTTTCAAAATGTCCACCGTTTCAAATCTGCGTGAGAAGAGCAATGCGGTCTGGTGTACGTTTGGGTGCCGGACCTTGGTAGGAGGCCTGCGCGGCGGTCCACGCAAACAGGCTGGCGATGGCGTTGGCCCTGAGGAACACCTCCACCTGGTCCGACTGCTGGCGACGGGCCAGGCGATCCCTGTGGTAGCGATCGGGCACCAGGTGGAACTGCGTGTGACCGTAGCACGCCGGGTCCGGCGCCTTGGAACCTGTTGGGAGCGCCGCCATCCGATGACGCCCCGAGACGCTTTGCGCGGCGCCACACGAGAAGCGAGGGCTCACCTGTGAAGATGGTGTTGGCGTACTGCCTCTTGAACAGCGGCAGCCGGTCGGGAGCGTACAGAACTTCGGGGACGTCGGCGTCGTAAGAAGCCTCAATTGGGACCAACTGGGTTCGGCGGACGCACGGTCAGTCAACAACACACAATGTTGGGCACAATTAAGATGGCGTTAACGTGAAAAGTTCAATGCGATAAATTGTCAGGTTAAAATGCAGGCTTGACATTAAAAACGTGATTTAAAACGTGCTTGACATGGTTTAAATGACACGTCACGTTTGAACGGAGGTTTCACGTTCCAACGCGAGTGCAAAGTTGGACTGCCGTATGTGGCAAAAAGCAAAACGATGCGCAGCCCTTCCGCTTCGGGTGACCGGCCCGGTGCAGGTATGCGCGTGTTCATTTTAAATGAGAAATCTTAAACGCTTTGTCTTGTTATTTTTACAGCGTTAAAGAAGAGCAGCGACTTTATTTGACGAGACCCCAAAACGACCCCGCCAGTGACCTGAGCCACGAGGAACTGCTTCGTTTCCTTTCTACCGAATGCAGAAGTCAAATGCATCACATTAAAACATGAAACTTCCACTTAAGATACAAAACGTATCATGATGTTCAACCCGGTTTCTGTTGCGGCAGCTTTCTGGGCCGCATTTTAAATCCTCGTCAATCTGCTTTCGTCCTTCCGTACTCGGCTGGCCGTGATACTGCTAACATGTTCGCATTTGATCAGTTCTCATCGGAAACGGTGTCGAGGGCGAGGCCCTTTGAGGATGGAGCGATCAAGTGAGGCCTAACCTGAGGCAGCTGCTGCGTGATTCGAATCTGACAGAGGGGGCGGTCGTCAATCTGGAACCTGATGGGCTCCAGGCTCCCCCTCCTGTGGCCCCTCGGGACGATCCTCTCCCCTCTTCTCCAGTAGAAGCCCACTTGGGGATTCATATCTGACGACACACAACGGCAGCATTTGCACTACTCCCACAAAGTTTGACATGTTGGGCTTTCATCGCAATTTTCAGGCTAAACCTCAAAAACGCCCGAAGCCTTTGCAGGTGAACTTAATTGGAACGTTCTCCAATCGGGAGCTGAAGGACTTCAGCTCCTTGTTCGAGAGCCCAAATGTGTGCACAATGCACTGAAACATTGGACATGGAACGAGTAGATTAGAAAGAAAAAAAAAAAAGCCTTGATTTCGGTTAAGCTGTAAACCGCGCGTACGTAGACAACGGGCCACTTTCTACCCATGCTGGAGTGGAGAAGCAGCGGGTTGTATTTGGCCAGGCCGTAGGTTAAGGCTTTGACCAAGTTCCTCAGAAAGGGTCCCTCGATGAGCTCTTGTCGTCGGTACACGAAGGGCCGACGTTTCAGCAGGTGCCAGTGGTCGTGGAGAATCACGCGAGTCACCGCCGAGCGGATTTCCTCCAACGCCTCATCGCCGATGTCGAGCTTTTCTGTCGCCGCGACGCGGGTCCCCTCGCCCTCGCCCTCCCCGGCGGCACGACGCCGATCAGGGCCGAGTTGTTCCGGCAAGCCCGGGATGTACGCGGTCTTGGTGAAGTGCTGGTACCATTGATCCGCGTTGCGCGCGAACGTCTGCGGGTAGACGACGTACTTTTTGCGCTCGATGCGAGTGAGGAGCCGCAGTTTATCCTGCACCGGGGAGGCTTTTATCCGCTCCACTTGCTCTTCGACCTGACGCGCCCGGGCCGATTTGCTTTTGGCCGTGAGAGAGGGCTTAATGGGCGGGTAGACGGCCTCCTTGACTGCTGTCGCCTCGCTGTGGACGAGCCTGTGCTTTGTCACCAAGTTTAGGGGCAAGCGAAAGGGCAGCCTGGTGCGGGCCGCCATGTTTTTCCCCTCCCTTCTTCTTCCTCGTTTCCCTTTCACGAAAAGGGAGATGAGGACAGTTCTCATTTGACAACAGCGCCCCCTAAAATACCATCCAACCCATCTTGATTTAGGAAGCGGCGCTTTCCATCACATTGAACAGAATGTGACAATGGGACGGGCTCCAGCACTCCCCCGCGACCCTTGTGAGGACAAGTGGATCGGAAAATGGATGGATGGATGGTTAATATCGAAGACCTGAGATGACCCTGAACAAAACCTGCAGGCACCACCGGAAATGTTATGTTTCCGTCAAATAAAATGTTGTATTTCAATACTTTGCTACGCGTTAGAATGTCATACGTGATACATCTTTCCTCAAACGTGGCTCACAATAATTAAAAAGAAAAAAAAACTTAGTTTGTGACAAATATAGACCCCAAACGAGTGCGAAAGTCAAGTTAACGAGGTGCCTTGAAGGCAACACAAATGCAGCCACGACGAGCTTTCCCCGAGCAGACTTGAAATCTCCTGCGTGGTTATGTTTGAGGACACCCCGCTTTGACGTGGGCATCTTGGAGAAGGAGGACAATGGCGCCTCTGGCCATGTTTTGTCAGCATATTCTCCGAACCTGCTTGCTTCCGAGCCGAACGGCGGCCCTATTCGGCGGTTTGCAACTTGTTGGCGGAGTCCAGGTAGCTCTTCTCTTTTGTCATATTTCGAGCTTGCTCTTTTTGAAATTATAATCCTATGATAATGTTGTTCAATTCGAGACAGTGACGTAATATTGTATTGTTCGCGCGTGTTTGAACGTTATTTTTGATTTCCACTCCCTTTCTTCAGAGAGCTGTGTGCACCGGAAGTGACGAAGTACTACTGGCGGAAAAGGCCAGTAAGAAATATGGCCGCCCGGCCGCCACTATCTTCTCCAAAGTGATTGAAAAAAGCCTCCCTGCAGATATCATATATGAGGACGACAAGGTACGCATGTGCTTGTAAATCAACAATGAAATCTGCTTGTCATGAAGTGTGTGCGTGCGTGCGCGTGCCCTCCACTCCCAGTGTCTGGCTTTTCGAGACATCAGTCCGCAGGCTCCAGTTCATTTCCTGGTTATCCCAAAGATGCTCATTCCCAGGATAAGTCAAGCCAAAGATGACGACGCTGAGGTGAGATGGAGAGAGAGAGGCATTTTTTTTGACTGTCCATCATGAAGTGACCACACAATACTAATCAGAATCATCTTTATTGGCCAAGTATGTAGAACACGCAAGGAATTTGTCTCCGGTATAACACGCTGCATTAGTATGATCTTAAACAAGGACATGACAAATAAGTCTGGAAGGACATTTCGTAATGTAAGTGAACCGTAGTGCGGTGGTACCGCCCAGTGCCGACTGTGAGACGATGTGCAAAGCGTCAAGCAGAGCTAAAGTGATCAGTGGTAGAATACGAGACGAGAACAGTTGTACAGTGGGTGCAGAAAATCATTGAACCGTTTTAAAGTGACCAGTAGCAGTAGTAGTAGGACAAGAAGAATTGCCCTCAAGCAGGGGCGTCCAAAGTCTCGGTCCTCAAGGGCCGCCGTCCCGTCCTGCCCGTTTTGCGGCTCTCCCGAGAGCGACGCACCTGATTCGAATCATCGGGAACGTTGTCGTGCTGCTTCGGAGCTGGCTGATGAGCTGATCATCTGCATCAGGCGGGAGAGCCGGAAAACGGGCAGGACGGCGGCCCTCCAGGCCCGGAGCTGGACACGCCTGCCCTCAAGTCGTCATTGTCAAAGAAAAAAGTCCCACCTCTTTGAAGCCTTGCAGGATTGATTCGTGGCCCGCTCCACGTGTGAAGAAAAGCATGAAATGTGAGTTTCCGCTGTCCCTGTGCAGCTCCTGGGCCATTTGCTGGTCGTGGCCAAAAAGGTGGCGAAGCAGGAAGCGCTCACAGAAGGTTATCGAGTGGGTGAGTGGCCCGTTGACGTGGGGGAAGAGTTGAAGAGTTGTTTTGATCAAGTCGTCGTGCTCCGCAGTCATCAACGATGGCAAACACGGCGCTCAGTCCGTCTACCATCTTCACCTTCACGTGTTGGGAGGCAGACAGATGACATGGCCTCCGGGATGAAGGCATGAAGACACACTTGCATGTATTCGTACGACCTGTTGACAACATGTAATGTGAGTACATTTCCTCTACTTGTATCAGCAAAAATAAAAATTCACAAAATGGTGACTTTTTTTTTTTTATTATTTGGGAACAATATACAGGCAAGGCAAGACCACATTTTTTTATGTACAATACATCTCGTTTCTCGTTCTTTAAATAAGCTACTTTCGGTCTCTTTGCGAAGGTATTCGCAAATGCTTTTTGGTGCCGTGTGAAGCACATCGCGTTGCCTTGCGTGTGAAACGTGCACTTCTGTTCAACCTTCTGTAAAATGCTTTGTTGCAGTTGCAGTGCTATCAATCGAGATGTAGAAGAAGATAGCTTCCAAAATCAAAGAGAAAAAGGCCTTCTTTCATCTCAAGGGGCAAGTGCAAGCTTGTCCAAAATGTTTCCCTTCTCCATCCTGTCGTCAAGTTGGCAGTGAGGAGCCACCTGGACAATCATTGACACGCAAGCTCTGTGCAATGTGGGCTCACATCTGGTGTGATTCTTGGACTTGTGTGTGTCTAAGTAAGGTTAATGTGCGTAGCTGGAAACAAGGCCAAACTTTGCCGCCCGTTGCCTTAAAAAAGAAGAAAGCAGACCAAACGGCATGAGGGCAAATGGCTTTAGCATGAAGGCAATTTCAGAAACGACTTTCTTCTCTTGAACGACAGACACGTGATGTGACGTGTCGACTGGAAGCCTTCCCCTCATCTTCATGTCGTCTTGTCGCTATTTCTGGAAATGGCTGTACAGCCAACGGCCGTTTCTTCAGATTCAGAAAACTTTATTTATCCTCGTGGGGCAAGTCGGACTTCTCATGGGCACTGCGTCCAGTTAGATTGAGAATTTTGAAATGATTCCGACACACTTTTCAACCATGATGGGAATGTATTTGAACAAAAAGGGAATGGATCGCAAACGCTACTCGACGTCATGTTGCCGTGTACATGCGAGTGCCTTCGAGGGGCGGGCCCAGTCTTGTGCGAGCAATGGCCGGCAGCATCTCCTGCATTTTTCGAGTTCCATCAATTCAAAAGTGCGTGCGTGCGTGCGTGCGTGTTTAATGACAGAAAAAGCAGAAAAACGATCTTCCATCTGGGTGAAGAATGACCTGTCAACACTGCGTTTTGCGTCCCGGTGTCGTCTCGTGTCATGTCAGTAGTGTCAACTCGAGTCAGATCATGAACACAAACAAGCCTGCTGGCGGGTCTTTGTCACCTTGGCGAGTCGCGACCTTGGCAGATGATTTTTTATTTATTTTCTCTCCCCCACCGCACCCCCACCCCAGAGGGTGCCGCCGTCCTGCCGGGCAAGTGGGCAGGACCGAGGGAACGGCGTGCCCCGCGCGTGGCTCAAAAAGAGAGGCCGCTCAGGCCGGCCCAACCTTCTCCACGACTTCCAGCGATTCCCCGCGAGGAGGTAAGATGGCTCACCCATGCGCTTTGTCTTCTTCCGTGTCCGGACGTCGACGCTCGGGACACGTGCTACGTCCTTCCTCTGCCGGTCCGCGTCGTGAGTTTGGGCATAAAAAAACAAACCACAAAAGAACGTGTCATGTGACAATCAAGTTGTTTGCGTCTATTTGAAGAAAAAGATTTTTTTTTTCCACAAGAAAACCGACTTTGAAAAAGTAAAGTTTGGCTTTTTAATCAAAGAAAAAAGTATTACACGGGAATGGTATCCATAAAAAGATGGAAAAAGTTGTAAATGTCATTTTGTCTGTTAAAGAAGCAATTCATATTTTTTAAAAGCATAAAATGTGATGTTGTCCAGACAACAGCAGAGTAGTCATATTATTCCCCTCCATTGAAATCCCACTTTTTTCTTTTGTTCCGCTAAAATGGACTCAAGAAAAAAGAAAGAAATCACATTGGGCCACTTTATGATATCACGCCTTCATTCCAACAATATCGACATTTTTTTCCAAACACAAAGAGTCTGGCCAAAGTCAAACGACATGTGGACAGAATGTTACGAGAGCAACTTGATTGGGGCCTGCTTGCCCTTATCGCTCCAGAAGTGCAATCGAAAGAAAGATGAGTTGAGTTTGAGTTTGGCGACGAGAGCGCTTGCTTGCTTGCTTGCTTGCTTGGACTGGACTTGAGACTTCCAAATACCATCGGCCAGACTTTGCTGGTCTTGCTTAAGATGTTTTCGGCCGAAGGAAAATGGAGCAAAGTTCAGTGGAATTAACGACAACACACACGCGCGCGCACCCACTAGGTCAGACTGAGTTGATGACATGTCGTTCAACTTTTTGTCCACCAGGTGGAGCAGGAGTTTCATGACTGCACATTGTCTCATGAAAAGCTCCGTTTTTTTTATTTTTTTTTTTACAATGCACTCATGTTAAAAAAAAAGGGGGGGGGCGGGTATAAAGAAAAGAACTTTCGCCAAGAATGTCATCATATTAAGAAAAAAGCTGTCTTTTTCTCAATTGTCATTTTTTCGATAATCTTACTTCTTCAGCAAAGAAAAAATATATATATTTTTCAATAAAAAAATATATTTTTAAAAGAATAAAATATTCATCTTTTTGCAACTTTTTTAGTGTTAGTCAAGTCGGCTTTATTGTCAAATATGTTCTGTGTGCAACATAGAGCACAGATGATATTTCTTTCCTCTCAACCGCAGTGCAAACATGCGGTGCATCGAAAACGAAGGGCAGCAAAAGGAACTGTATAAAAAAAACCATCAATATAAACAAATATAGATGATAAGAAAACGTCACTTTTTGTAGCCTTAAAAATCATCTTTGAGTACGTCTTTCTTGTTGTGAGCTGAACTTGAAGCTGTTGGCATCATGTTTCTGTCTTTGCAGGACATTTCACCACAACTTGACACCTTTCGGCTCTTCGTTTGTGTTTAGTGTGAAACGTGAGGCGCTAGCTCAGCATCCTTTTTTGAGGTGAAGGGTAAAAGTGAAGGACAAAAAAAAAAAAAAAGTGTGTCACAAGGGCGTCAAAATCCCGAGATTTGCACACGGACGCGCTCGGTGTTGCAATGCGACTGCTATAAAAGGAAGGCCGAGCGAGCCTTCTCGCGGCTTTCCATCTCGGCCTCGGTGCGCGCAGCGGCTTGGAACGACGCAAGATGGCCGACGGCGCCTCGGGTAGCGGGCTCGCGGGCGCGCGCGGACACGGCGGCGACAGGTACGCGCGTGCGCAGACTCGGAGGCCCCAAATGAAATGTGACGAGCGCTCGCTCGAGCGGCGGCGGACTTTGCGACCTGCCGCGGGTTGGCACGTCTGCTTCCAAAACGAGGTTTTCAATTGTTTCGTTCAACTTTTCTGGACAGTCCAAGGCAGTCCTTGCGTATTTGATGGAAGCGCTTGAGCTCCATCATTTGGGGAAATGTTGAATTTCCCCAAACGAACTTAGTTTGCCTCGGGATCCCCCGGGAAGAGCCGCGACAAGTGGAGGTCCGGGCTTTTCCATTCCTTTCCGTGTGGAAAGGGCCTTTGGCCATTTCCTGCCGAGGCCTGATTTTATTCTGAGGTTTGCA
>CAAKHF010001386.1:13256-39138 GCA_901007745.1 Hippocampus kuda | reverse complement strand
TCCCTTGGTCAACGCCTCGCTGTCACAGCCATTGACGTCGCAAGGCCCGGTGTTGCTGTTTCGAGGTCTCCGCATCGGTCCACCAGCGAGTGGGTCGCCATGGATACGCAAGCGGGCGGCGTGCCCCGAGCACAGTTGCTCGGCCTTCCACTTGATCGGCCTTCCACAGTCGGGGATACGGCACGCTAGGCCGGGTGGGGTAGGTTGGGTCATGCTGGCATTCCTTGCAATGGGTTGATGCCGGACACGCCCCGGGCTGTTGACGCAGCGCCGGGGCATCTGTCTAAGGATAGTGGATGAGTGCATGACGGCCTAGCCGATCACGACACCACAGTTGGGGCACAGCAACCCGTCGTCGGTCTGGCTGCTGGTGATGTCATCGGCGAGTGCTGCGGTTGTGTCGTCGAGGTGCTGCAGAAGACTGTCGAGCGAGTCGCCGTCCCACCCCGCTGCGACGGTCGCTTCGGCGTCCCGGTCCGCCAACGAGGTGACGAGTTCGGCGAGTTGGTAGGGGTCGGCCCGGTCGCGGTCGTAGTGGGTGCGGATGGAAAGCACAGCGGCTTCGGCTCGTTCTCTTGAGAACCCGAGCGCTGCGAGATCAACGACGGGGATCAAACCATCGTCTCGTGGGGCGTGCCGTTCGGCGTCGACCCGGTCGGCCCCGTGCAACACAACGTCACCGTGGGTGAGGACTAGCTCGAGGTTCCCGAAGATCAACGACTGCACAGCCCTCGCGTCCACCGCCCCAGCCCACGGCGCTTCCGGCCAACCGGTGGTGTCGAGCGTGTCGACGTGGACGGTGGTGGCGTGCTCGACGAGCTCGTCGGGCGAGATGCGGGTGTCGTCACTGGACACGTTGTGCCCTCCATTCCGCTGCGTAGCCGACCACAAGCAGCGCACCCACTGCCAGCCAGAGGAATGCACTGACGGCCGGTGACGCCCACCGTTCGACGGAGCCTCGCAGCGAGTACCCGAACGCGAACAGCGGCACCCACCCGGTGAGCCGGGCGAGCCGTTGTGACAGGGTGCGCTGGTAGATGTGGGTCACATCCGGCGGAACCCACTGGGCCTGTTCACCGGCCATGTGGTGCCACCCCCACAAGTTCCGCCGTCCACGTCTGACACCGCCCGGCACAAGCACACGCCACGAACGGTTTCGGGCGTATCTCGACAGCGGTCCAACCCTTCGTGCGCCACACCCCAGCGATCTGCGGGAGATCCCGGAACTCGCGGGTACGGCCATCTGTGCCGGTGAACAGGTAGGCGGGGTCTTCGTTGACACGCTGGTGGGTGATGGTCCCGATAACGGTGCGCTCCGGAGGAGGGCCGAGTGGCTGCGAGCCGCGAGCATTGACGGCGGCCATTGTGAGCCAGTACAGGTCGCTCATGCTGCGGCCTTGTCGTCTCTCGATAGGACCGGGGTTTCATCCCACCGTGCTTGGTCCCACGACGGGTAATCAACCAGGTCACGAATAAACCCGCACGGCCCACAATCGGTCCCGCGGGCGCACAGGTCCATGTGATGGTCGACGGGTCGTTCAGGCTGCCGGCACGGGGTCCACCCCGCAGCGATGCAGTCGTGAACATCGTCGTGGACGTCGCAGTTGAACCGGGTCAACGACGTCCCAGCGGGGACTATCGCCGTGTCATCCGGCCCGATCAACGACTCAGGAACCGGGCGCCCCAACTCGTGGCGCCAGATCCCGGCGGCGGCGTGCTTGAGCCACACAAGCCGGTCGGTGACATACTCGGTCATGTCGGCTGGGACGGTCATGCGTCGTCCACCATCGGGTCGTAGAACGTGTGAACCACAAAGTCGATCCTGCCGCCGGACACACCCATCTCGATGGTTGAGTTCGGGCCACACAGGCCGTTGATGATCGACAGCCAACCTCCAACCGCGACCCCGCCGCCAGCGTCCATGACAGGGATCGAGGGGTGGTTCATCAGGTGTCGACCCTGGCCGTGTACAGCAACCCGAACAGGCGTCAACGCTTTGACCAGCGCTTGAGCTGCTGTGACGTTCTTGGCGATCTCATTCAATTCGACGGCGCTGTACTGCCCGTAGTCGAACGGCCCGTTGCACATCTCTTGGAGGCGGCCGGCCAGTTCGGATGCGAACTCTTCGTCGGTCATTGCGCCCACCCCCGCCGCCCCCCAAACGTGGTCACGGCAACGTGTACGAGGCCGGCGGCTCCGAACAGCAACGGCCACACCGCGAGCGCCCACCACGACTCCCCGACAGGCCACTCGGCCCCGGTCCGCCACGCACCCACCGACGCTCCGAGCTGCACGCTCCACACGGCATGCCAACCAAGGCACAT
The DNA here is from genome assembly GCA_901007745.1 of Hippocampus kuda. Classification (NCBI taxonomy): domain Eukaryota; kingdom Metazoa; phylum Chordata; class Actinopteri; order Syngnathiformes; family Syngnathidae; genus Hippocampus; species Hippocampus kuda. The sequence goes on along the minus strand of CAAKHF010001386.1, from coordinate 36,814 downwards.
CCCGCACGTCACCAAATAGTTGATGATCCAACCGGCCCGCCACCTGGCCCGCTGACGACGCGTCGGGGCCAACAACGCCGACAAGTTGACCAGGTCGGTATCAACATCGGGGATCTGACCGTACCCCGGCTGCAACTGGTCGAGCTCGCCGTGCAACACAGCGTCGAACACGTCCCTACGGCGCTCGGCACGGTCACGGAAATCCTGGTTCCACGCCGCCCCCGTAAACAACCACCCCAACCCCGCACCCGCCGCACCCGACAGGACCACCAACACCACAAGATCAACCACCATCAGCCCCCTTCCGATCCCTTCGGCGCGCTGCTCGAGCAGCCTGCCAGTCACGCACCGCCTTCAACGACCGAGTAGGACGCCCATGCACAAGCGGTTCACCCGCAGCGGGGAACGGTGGCGTCATGTCACCCGCCGCGGTTCGCTGCTCCCACTTGTCGACCGTCCCCCGCTCAACACCGAGCAGTTCGGCGACTTCGTCTTTCCCCAACGGCGGCGGACAATCCACATCCTCACTCATGGCCGGCGGGGACCTCCGCAGTAGACGCCGACTGAACCTCAACCGGCGGCGGCAAATCCCGCACCCGCACCGCATCATTGGCCGGGTCCGGGGGCCGCAGCTTCGACTCCGGGATCTGTGTCGTGCGAACAAACTCGACCGCCCGGTACTTCTCCGGAGCCGTCCCGTCCACCGCACGCCCGTTCGGCATCGGGGTCACCCACATCTGCTGGTAGCCGACACCCCCGGGTTCGGGGACGCACCACAACAGGGCTTTGTTGTGTTGGGTGTCTTCCGCCCGCCACAAATCCACTGTTCGCATTCATCCGCTCCCTAGTTTCGGGCCGTGGCCTGGTGGTGGTTCCTCAGCGAGTTTCAGGCCTCCGAGGGTGACCGGCCCACCCCAATACCCCTCGAAATTCAACACCTTCGCGTCGTCCATCAACTGCTGGGTCGTACGCCGCCGCTCCTCAGCCGGCCGAGCCATCGGCATCCCACCCGGAGTCTCAGCGGGATCGTGGCCGAGCAACGCAGGCTCCCACTGAATCAACGACCGCCCGTCGCCGTACAACCGGACACGGCCATCAACGGCCCGCACCTCAAACCCGTACGGATGCAACCCGGCCGTGTTCAACCACCACAACAGGCCACTTGAGGCCATCGCATCCAAACCGGCCCCAAGATCCAAATACCGTTCACCGTCATCATCCTGACGGCACCGCGGGTCATCACTCACAGCCCGAACCTCTCCGACAACCAACCCACAAGCTCCCGAGCCATGTCCGCATCGACCACCTGAAACCGCACATCCGCGGCCGGGTCCGGCACCGCGATCAACAAAGGCAACTCCACGCCTAGCCCGACGCACCGATCGTGGATCGGTTGCATCACCGCTTCCCAGCCGTCTCCATCATCGACCCCGTCGGCAAACAGGACATCAGTGGAGAAGATCAGGAACCCACCGGCCCGCAACTGGTCATCCGTGACCGTCGAAACGACATCACTCACCCGGCCAAGGGTCACCGCTGTCCACGAATCGACGACTGTCCACACCACACGGACAGACCGTCACAACCCCACCCTAGAATTGGGGGGTGCAGCCGATCTCAATGCCGATCCAACTCGACGCCGCCATGGTCGCCTCCTACGGGCCAGCCCCAGCGATCATCTACGCCATCCTCCTCGAGCGCATCGATGGTGTCGAGGACGTCGGACCCGACGAACAAGCAGTCGCAGTCGGACACATTGCTGACATCGCGAAAAGCGCTGGCATGCCCAAACAGCAAGCCGAACGCGCGTTGACATCACTGATCCGCAAGGGCGTGCTGTCGTTTGACGGGATGGGCGGTGAGATTGTCTGGCTGCTCAACAGCCGTCACCAACCAGCCACCATTTCCACAGACGGAGAACTAGATCTTCCGCCCCTCACCAAGGCGCCGTCGCGTGGCCACATCTACGTCATAGCTGACGTACCCGACTCAGGCATCTACAAGATCGGACGCACCTCCGGACCACCAGAGAAACGCGAACGGCAGATCGCAGCTATGGGATCCAGAGAAGTGCGGCTAGTGGCGTCCTGGGAGTGCGATGACATGAGAACCGTCGAATCGCTGACCCACGCTGTACTTGACCGCTTCCAGCATCACGACGAGTGGTACGAATGCACGCTTGACCTGATCCGGACGACTGTCGAGTTCGCCCTAGTCCTCGCAGAGGCAGGGATGACTACCGTGCCCGACGACCTCTTCGACGGCCTAGACCCCAAAGATTGATTCGGTGAGCCGGCCGATCGCCCCAGGTTTGCGGTACTTGTTGATGTCGGAGGCGACAAGCCCCATCTCGTACATCTGAGCGTTGACCTGCTCCAACAAGGCGTCGTCCATGGCCTTGTCGACGCAGTCGTCGGAGCAGAACAGTTTCCGGCCGTTGACCGCGCCGCATGACGGGCAGTCCCACAGTTTCAGGTTCCGTCGGACGAACGCCCTCACCTCTTCACGCCACCCCCCGTACGTTCCATAGGGTTCACCTATGTGGGTTTGCCCGCAGATCGGGCGGACGGGGCAGGTCAGGCAGGCGATCTCGGCGAGCGGGTCGAGCTCTTCACCGGATTCGGGGTAGAACATCCTTGTTGGGAGCCCAGCCGTTCGGCAGTTGCCGTGTTTCTGCCAGTCGTCCACGCCCGCACCCCCGGTTTGTTCGCCGCTGCGAGGGGATGCTAGCCGTTAGACATTGGCGTGTGTCCGATGATCGGGTACATCTGCCCGCCCCACACGGCCTTACTGTCCTGTAACCATGGACACCCGAGCTGTTGGGGTGCGGCAATATGGTCCCCGGCCATGACCGACACCTCACTCGACCCGGACCAGCACGACGACGCTCCCGTTGAGTTCGACATCCCCGATCTGCCTCCTTGTCATCCGGCCGCCGATCTGTTCCCACTCATCAACGGCGAAGAGTTCGGCGCTCTTGTCATCGATATCCGCACCCATGGCCTCCACAACCCAATCGTCCGTACCGCAGACGGGTTGATCCTCGACGGCCGGAACCGGTGGAGGGCCTGCGCTGCTGCAGGGGTTGAACCGCAGTTCGAAACGTATGAGGGCAACGCTCCGTTCTCGTACGCGATCTCGACGAACGTGCAGCGCCGCCACCTTGACGTCGGCCAGCGGGCGTTCATCGCTCTTGGAGCGAAGGATCATCTGCAAGCCGAAGCACGAGCACGTCAAGCCGCTGCGGGTCGTGCAACGCAGGCAGCGAGGAACGCCGATACCCCTAGCAGTGAGGGCGGTTCCGAGCTTCCTGTCGATTTACCGGAAGCTGGGGCTAAGGGCGAATGGCGGGAACATGCTGGGGCCATGGTTGCCGTGTCGCCGTCGTCAGTGTCGAAGGCTGAACGGATAGGGCGCGACGCCCCGGACCTGGCGGACAAGGTTCAGGCAAAGAAGATGTCGCTGAACGCTGCAGACCAGGAGCTCAGGGAACGCCAGAAGGCCGAGTCTCGCCGTTCTGAGCGGGCGGTGGCGGTGGCTGAGGTCCCGGCTGACGCGAAGGGCGCCCGGTGGGCCCTGTTTTCTGGTGACTACCGGACCCGGTTCCAGGATTTGCCGGGGAACAGTGTGGATGTGGTGGTGACTGTGCCGCCGGGTGATGGGGGGTTCACGCCGTATGCGAACGAGTTCGGCCGTGTCGCCGCGAGGGTGTTGGTCCCGTCTGGTGTGGCGCTTGTGGCGACGGATGGGATGCAACTAGCCAAGGTGGTGGCGGGGGTTGGGGAGCATTTGGCGTTTGGGATGGTGTACGTGCAGGACGATGAGGGGCCGGGGAAACTGAACCCCCGGAAGGTGGACGCCTCGTCCCGCCTGTGGGTGGCGTTCTCCAATGGGGTGTGGCCCGAGGGCCGTTTGCCGTGGCACTCCGATGTGGTCAAGGACGTCGCTGGTTTGATTGGCGTGTTTTGCCCGGAGGGTGGGACCGTGGCGGACCCGTTCGCCGGGGGCTCAGCGGTCGGGGTCGACGCGGTCCGTCTTGGTCACCGGTTTGTTGGCGCGGAGCCGGACCCGGACGCGTTCAACGCCCGTGCCGCGTCGCTTGAGCAGGTCGAGGCGGGCTGATGTCAGACAAGTTGACCGAACTCGAAGAACGGATCGCAGCGCTAGAGGCGGGGCCGCCACCACCGAAAGACCCTGTCGGGGCTGGTATCACCCGAGCCGTGGCCGGGGCGCTACTTGGCGGTTCGGAGGCACAAACGATGTACCCCGACCCGGCCACTGGGGCGTGGATTTCGTCGTCGGTGTCGGTCCCGTCGGTGCTGCTACCGCGGATGGAAGAACAAGCTCGACAGGGAGCTTTCGATGAGCTGATCGCGGAGGCGATGGCGGAGGTGACTGCCGAACAACTCGCCGGGCATCTGGCCGAACTGTTGGCAGCGGCGATCCTCAAGTCCATCGATTCCCGCCGAGGCCGGTGGGGTAACGACGATTCGTGGTTCCAAACGTACGGACGTCAGATCGCTGTTGAGGCTGCTACTGCGGCAGTTGCTCAGGATGAGGAGTTGATCGATCGGTTGCGGGTCATGGTCGGTTCGAAGGTTGACCGGGATCAGGTCAACCTGTCAGTGAGTATCGAACCGAGAGAGGCGGGTTGATGTACGAGGCGGTTGACACGAGCGGGTTGAGGCGAGCGGTGCCCTAGCACGACCCTGTGACAGTCAACGCGGCGTGGACAGTCTGGACAGCCGGGCGGTTCCCCTATGTTCCCCCCACCGGCCAGTGTGAGACACAGGTCTGAGTAGAACTCGCTGTGAGCGATCTGCGACTTCCCAATGTTCAACCCGCCCACCGGTTGTTGGTGGGCTTGGAAGCCCGAGGTTCGCTGCTATGCGCGTTTACTCCCTGCCCGACGGGTGGCTGTCGTTCGACGATGACGCCCTAGCCGCCCGCCTTCGCGAGATCGAAGGCCTTGTCGCCACGTTGATGGCCGACACCGACCAGCTGTCATCGAATCTTGGTGACGAGGTCGAGGTCGACCCCGGTAACCCGGATGAGGGGGTCGACCCGACCGTCTCGTCGGAGGCGATCGAGTACGCCGCCCAGCTCGCCGACGCCAAGACGAAGGTTGAGGCCGAGATGAGCCGCCGCCGCGAGCAGGCCAACGCCCAGCTTTCCCGCCGGGCCGAACTGCTGGCCGCTCTCGAGCCGGCCGAGCAGGACCCGGAGACTGAGGTTGAAGAGGAAGTCGCAGATACCGCCGCCGCTGTCGAGGCCGTCGAGGTCGAAGAGACTGAAGAGCCTGAGGTTGAGGAGGTTTCGGAGCGGATCGAGGTCGAACGAGACCCCGCCCCCGCCGAAGCCGTCGACCCGCCCGCCGATCCCGAGCCGGACCCGGAAGCCGCCGTCGAGCCTGAGGTAGAGGTTGAGGCCGCCCCCGAGCCCGTCCCTGTCGCGTCGGTCCGCACCACCGCTGGGGTCGCAGCGTTGAACGCACGGCGGGCCCCGTCCGAGCTCATCACCTCCCGTTCCCAGCAGTCCGACGGTCACGGTGTCCTCCACACCATGGGCGCCCAGACCGTCAACGGCTGGAAGCCCGGCACCGCCCTCGCCAGCGAGGACGCCATGGTCGCTGCGTTCACGCAGATGATCAACCAGCGTGACCGGTCCCAGCACTCCGGCCCCGACTCGAACATTTCGTGGGCGTCCGCTGACTGGGGATTCAACGCTGACGAGACCCTGACCGAGAAAAACGTCGGCCGCAACGCCGAACTGTTCAACTCGGCCGCGTCGGACTACTCGGCCGAACTCGAGGGCATGGTCGCCAACGCTGACGCGCTGGTCGCTGCCGGTGCGCCGTGTGCGCCGATCATGCCGTCGTACGACTTCGAGTCGTGCTTCTCCGTGCAGCGCCCCGTCGAGGCCGGCACCCCGGTGATTGGTGCCCCGCGGGGCGGGATCCGCTACCGCGACGTCCTCCCGATCGGTACGGGTGCGGGTGCGATCACCCACCTCACCCAAGCCCAGTCGGCGACGCTGCCCCCGGCGCACACCCCGAAGAACTGTGTTCGGGTCACCTGCCCCGGCGAAACCGAGGTCCGCGTCGAAGCCCACTCAATGTGTGTGACGTTCGACAACCTCCAGTACACCGTCGACCCCGAGTTGACCCGGGAGATCCTGCGGCACGTCGCCGCCGAATACGCCGCCTCGAAGGACATCTTCTACCTCGATCAGATGGCCGGGTTCGCCCCCGCGCAGATCAACATCGAAGGCGCCCAGCCCCGCTCCTACGGTGCCGGCCGGTCCCTGCTCCGGGACTTTGTGACCGCTGGTCATAACTACCGGAAGCGGAACCGGATGAACAAGGACACCGTGCTCGAGGTGTGGGTCCCCGACGTGATGGAAGAAATCCTTCTCGTGGACGCGGGGAACGAGTACTTCAACGGCTCCGTGTCCGGCCTGTCGATGGGTCCGACTGGTTCGCTGGCTGCGATCCTTGGTCAGCGTGCCCGGATCAACTTCCGGTACTACTACTACGACGCCACCGTCGCCGCCTGGGCCAACTCGGCTCACAACGGCGCCGCGGGTGCGTGGAACGCTTTCCCGAACACGTTCGAATCGCTCATGTACGCCGCCGGTGCGGTCCAGCGGCTCAACACCGGGTCACTGTCGCTCGGCGAGGTCCGCGACTCGACGCTCAACAGCCAGAACGAGCTCCAGATCTTCTCCGAAGAGTGGATCGCCATGGCCAACCCCGGCTGTGAGGTTCAGCGGATGCTCCACACGTTCTGCTACTCGGGCACCGGCCCGCTCGGTGTCGCCCCGGAGCCCTGCCCGTAAGCGACCTTGTTCTGCTCCCGGCGGGAGGTCCGATCCCTCCCCCTCTATCCCGGGGCTCGTGTTTGCGGGCCCGCCACCCCTAACCCCACGAAAGCAACACCAACCCTCTTCTTCTCTTCAACCCCACACACGGTTCGACACCACCCCACGCCACCGGCCGGGTTCTGCCCGACGACGGCAACCCCCCGGCCGGGGGCGAAGGGGCGAACCCGGGGGCGGCAAGGAACGGGCGGTGGGTGCGGCAGGAACGGGGGACGGGGGGTGGGTGTCGGCTCGGTGCTTGCAACATCCGCAGGCACGGCAACCCGGGTGAACAGGGGCGGGGCCTTGAGGGTCACCCGCCGGGAGCAACCCACACGCACACTCATTCGATTCATGGAAAGGGGCTGTTAGGTGCAGCAGGTAGTCCAGGCGCCCACCGTCTCAGACGAACCATACGGCCTCGTCGCCACCGCCCTCACCCCAAGCGATGAGTTGCTGGTCGACTCGCACTGGGAGATGGGGTTCACGTTCACCCCCGAAGCCTGCGCCGAACCGTCCTCGAGGGTGATCCCGTGTGTCGGTGGCGCCGCCGGTGGCGTGGCTCAGCCGGCGATCCCAACGAACCGTGGCGCACAGAGCCAGGTTGATTGGTTTCCGTTCATCGTCGAACAGGAATACCGGTGCGACGCCGGGCAACTGTTGGACAAGGACTTCGAAGCGGAGTGCGACTCGGCGTTCATGACGGGCCGGTCGAAGCTGATCGAAACCGAGTTCTACCGTGGCGACGCCGCCGGGTTTGTTTCCGGTAACCCCGCCACGTCGAGGTCGCTGGTGGACCCCGCGGCGGTGAACCTGTCGACCGGTGGGGCGACGACTCCGACGTTGGCGATCCGGATTCTGTTGAACTACGCGGCCCGCACCCCCGGCGGGCACCGGGGCACGATTCACGCCACCCCCGGTGTTGTCGAAGCGTGGATGCAGTCCGACTCGATTCGCGACCGGAACGGGATCCTGTTCACCCGCGTCGGCGGGCACCGCGTCGTGTCCGGGACCGGGTACACGGGCGCGGGGCTCAACAACGTGGCGGACGCGAACCCGAACGTCCAGTGGGCGTGGTTCACCGGGCCCGTCTACCTCCGTCTCGGTGAGAAACGGATCACCGCCCGGCAACGCACCCCCAACGGTGGTTTCAACCATCAGGTCGTGGACCGGGACGCCAACGACGCCGCGATCCAAATCCGCCAGACCGCGTGCCCCTACTGGGACTTGTGCGCCCACGCCGGGGTCCCAGTTGATGTTCTCGGAACTGTGATGTGAGGAACCCTTGTGCCTGTTGCTGACGCCCCACCTCTCATCTTTCTCACCTGCCCGACCTGTCTCACCGGAGGGGGGGCCGCAGCGACCGTGACCTCGTTGAACGATCTGACCGACGTGACCCTGACCGCGCCGCTCGCGGCAGGGCAGCAGCTTGTCTACAACACCGCCACGTCGCAGTGGGAAAACCAGGCTGTCGCCACTGGAGCCACAACGACTCTGTTCCTCGCCGATGGTGTTGTCGCCCCGGCAGCCGCTGGCGCTCCGACAGTGGCGGAGATCACCGCCGCCGCAGGGGCGACCCGTAACGCTGTCATCTACTACACCGGCACGAACACCGCGACCGATCCGGTCACCTACGGGTACTGGATCGACAACGCCGGCACCGTCACCCAAATCGAATCCCCCTCGTCGGCAGCGAACCCGACACTTCATTTGACTAACACCGCTGTCGCTCCCGCCACCGCAGGGGCACCCACCGTCGCCGAAATCACCGCCGCGGCGGGGGCGAACCGGGACCGGGTCCTCTACTACACCGGCAACGACACCCCCACCGACCCACCCACCCACGTCTACTGGATCGACACCACCGGAACCGTCACCCTCCTCCAGTCCCCCTCGAGCAACGCCAACCCCAACGTCTTCCTCGGCAACACCGCAGTCGCCCCCGCCACAGCCGGCGAACCCACGATCGCGGAAATCACCGCAGCAGCCGGCGCCAACCGGGACACGTTCCTCACCTACACCGGCACCGACCTAGCGACCGACCCCGTCACCCGCCTCTACTACATCGACAGCACAGGCTCTGTCGTCCTCGTCGAAGAACCCAACACCGCGACCTGCACCCTCCGCGAAGTCGGAGGCGTCGGAGGCCAACTCGCAGTCGGCGACGGCATCGGAGTCCCCAACCCCGTCCAAACCGGATACACGATGGCCGCAGACCGGGCCGTCGGGATCGTCACCACCCCCCCCATCGGCGGGAACGACACCTTCGAAATCCGGTTGATGCCCGGCAACAACGTCATCACCACCGGCACCCTCACCCCCGGCTCCAACACCGCCACCTTCACCCCCTACACGGACACCGTCCTACTCGCCGGGCAATGGTTCGAAACGGTCGTCACCACCATCTCAGCCGGCACCCCCTCAAGCGAGTTGACCGTCGCAGCCGAACTCTGCGGACCAGGAAGCGCCGTGACTGTAGCGGGCATAACCCTTGTGGAAGAGGTCGGCGAAGGCGACACCCTCCCGGCCGATGCCACACAGTACGAATTGTTCCGAGTCATCAACTCGACCAGCCCTGCAACCGTTCCCGACGCCCTTTACCGCTGGTCTGGCATCAACCCAGCAATTGGCGCATGGATCCAAGTGTGATTACCGCTGCCGGCGGGGCTTTCGCTCTACTCCCACGGGACGTGTTTCCAAGTCTTTCCGTTGCGCACACTGGCGATGGTGTTCCGGTGGACTCCGTAGCGGATTCCAGCCTCATAGTCCGAGTCTCCCGACGCTCGGATGAGAGGGATGTCGGCCTCCGTCAGAATAGCTCGTGGATGTGTCGAGCCCTTTGGTCGGGTCCCGTGCTCCATCGCGTCGTTCGAGTTGTCTTGCGCAGATCCCCAGTAGAGGTGGGCAGGCGTGTAACAACCAAGGTGCCCATTTCCACACTTGTGGAGAGCCAGCGAGTCTGGTGTCGGCGGGTCGCCGTGGAACACTTGGCAAACAACCCGGTGAACAAAGCGGGTCTTCCATCTCGCCGAGTTGATACGCCCGTACCCCTTGGCGTTACGGGTATAGGGCCACTCCATGCACTCTGTCTCGTCGCCGGTCAGCTCGTCGATGATCTGCTCGCTGGTCTTGACTTTCGGGGGCTTGATATATCTGGGGTCGCCGCGAAGCAAGAAGCGTTCCCGGCAGCCTTCGCACATCCCCTTCGCTCGGCACGGCTTCCCGCATCCTTCCGTCGAGCAGACTCGGCCCTTCTGGCTTTCTCGGTGCGGGCCCGCAGCGGCCGGGTCTATGCCCGTCGTCTGCCACCGCTTGTAACAAGTCGAGCACCATCCCCTAGAGCGGGCAGGCTTCTCGCACCATTCGACCGAGCACGTCCGGTCTCGCTGCGTCGGCCGCCTCGGAGCCCTCGCCAACGGATCCCCGTACCGTTTCCACGCGTTGTAGTGAGCCCCGCAGAACGTCTTAGCGATCGCGGCTTTCGTGCACCCATCAGCAGCGCAAGTACGCTTGAGCATATCGGGACCTCCGTTTCAGGTTCCGGTCACAGTCCCCGGCACCGTTCCAGCGGTGTGCGGGGACATCTTTGTGCCCGTAAGTCTACCAGTCGCGGACAGACGTCCACGAAACCGCCGGCGCCTGCCGGAACCGGAAACACCAACTAAGGAGCAACACCAATGTCATTCCCGGCAAGCCCCACCGACGCCCAGCAGCACACCGAAGGCGGCCAGACCTACGTGTACACGGCTGCAACCAACACGTGGACGGTGGTCGCCGCTACCGGCACCACCAACCTCGGTACCGCGAACATCACCGCCACCAACCTCGACATCACCTCGTCGTCCGGTGCCGACGCCACCCTGCCGACCGCGACCGCCGCCGCCGCTGGTGTCATGGCGGCAGCCGACAAGACCAAGCTCGACGCTGTCGAGGTTGGTGCTACCGCCGACCAGTTGGCCTCCGAGGTCCCGGTCACGGCTACGGGCAATCTGACGTCGACCGACGTTCAGGCTGCTCTTGTTGAGTTGCAGGGCGATATCGACACCATTACCACCCTCAACGCCGCCGACAACTTCATCGCCACCGGCTCCACCCCTCTAGCGACTGACGGTGTCGACGGTGACTTCCACTTGAACACCGCGAACGGTGACATCACCGGCCCCAAGGCCGCAGGCGCCTGGCCAGCCAACGGGAACGTCGGCAACGCTTTCGCTACCGCCCCCGCAGCGACCGACGCTGTTGCTGGTGTGGTCGAGCTCGCCACCGACGCTGAGGCCTCCGCCGGTGCTGACACGACTCGCGCGGTCACCCCAGCGAACCTTGCGGCGGCGATCCCGGCCCTCGAGACCGACACCACGTTGACGAACGTCGGGTCGATCTTGACGTACACCCCGGAGACCGGTGTCGCGGGCAACCTCGATACCCGGATCCCGACCGGAAACGCGCTACCCGCAGATGCCACCGCTGAGCGCCTGTTCGCCTTGTTCGGTCACGCCACTCTGCCCGATGGGCTGTACACCTACAGCGGGTCCGCTTGGGTGCAGATCTGACGTTTGTTCTGGTCGGGTGACCGGGGTGCGGCCTTCGCCCATCTGGCCTGCACTCCGGTTGCCCGGCCGGGCTTGTTCACGCTGTCCGCTAGGTGCGGACAGTCGTTGTTGTTCGGCCTGGTCCTAAGGAACCCTCATGCCTTTCCCCGCCTCACCCACTGACGGTCAACAGCACACCGAAGGGTCGGACCTGTTCCAGTTCTCGTCGGCGTTGAACACGTGGGTCAAGCAGCCTCAACCGGCGACGGTCACGGTCGATGAGACCACCGGGTTGCCGGCGGCGAGGGTGCGGGACGGCGCGAACGTTGACACGGCATCCGCCCCCGCCACGATCGATGGGGTGACGCTCGCCGCGAACGATCGGGTGTTGTTGACCGGTCAGACGACTGGCAGTCAGAACGGGTTGTGGGTGTTCCAGGGCAGCGGGTCGGCGATGACCCGCCCGACCGATTACGCGGCTGGGAAAGCGTTTTCGGGTGTGCGGGTCGCGGTCCGGGAGGGCACGTCAGCGAACACCGAGTGGACTGCTTCGGCGGCGGGCAGCGACACGATCGATACGGACACGCCAACGTTTAACAGGACGTTCCCGGTCACAGCGGACACCGACTGGAAAGACGTTCCTGCTGATCAGGTGGGGTTGTCGGCCAACACGGCCCACAATTTGGCGGACGGTCAAAACGTCGCCGCTCCGACTGTGGTGGCTGGTGGCTGGTTTACTGCTCGTGCCGATATTGGTGCGGATGCGACGGTTACCGGGGTCGCTTCTGGTGGTGTCCTGTCGGGTGATGGCGCGGCTCGCACGTGGGTTGAGGAGGGCGGGGCGTGGGTTGTTCTGCCGAGCGCTCGTCGACTTGGCGACGCGGCTGTTGCCGAGTTCGCGACGACGAAACCGATCGCCGATTTTGCTGCGATCGGCAACGACGACATCGACGGTGTGCAGGCAGCGAACCTCACCGACGGCGACCGGGTGCTGGTCAAAGACCAGGCACTGGCTGCAGAGAACGGGCTGTACCGGTACAACGGCGGTGCGTTGACCCGAGACCCCGAACTTGACGTCGGGTCGACGTTCGCTCACGTGATCATCCATGTCGCCGACGGCAACATCAACAAAGCCACCAACTGGCTGATGACATCAGACAGCCCAGTCACCGGGCAGGTCGGCACGGCCGGCATTTCGGCCACGTTCCTCGACCGGACATCGGTAGCTGGCCTCGACCGTATCGGCAACACCAACGTCGTGATCGCCGCGGCCAAGGCGGTCGGCAACTTCGACCTAGCAGGCTTCGGCAGCAACATTGATGGAGTCAATTCGACCAACTCAGGCAACGGCCTGTTCTTGCTGAACGACCAAACCGACCCAACCGAAAACGGTTTGTACACCCGATCCGAGGACGCGGCCGCCACCATTTTCACCCGCCACCCCCAGTTCCCTACTGGGACGTCAATGACCGGCACTCTGGTCTACGTCGCCGCGGGCACCCAAAACGCCGATTCGTGGTGGACCTACACCCCCAACGGCAACCTGAATATCTCTGATGCTGCGTCGCGGATCGGCAACGCAGCCCACCAACTGGTGCGCTACCAGCCCGGCGGCAAAACCGAGCTTCACCACTGGCTTGAGCGTGACTGGGTCACCGAGGACACCAACAACTACCTGCGGACCGTCACCGTCAACGGCCGCCCCATGGTCGAGATGCGGGCCGCGTTGGCCACGGCCGACGCCTACAAGACAACCGAAGGCGTGCCCATCACCGCCGATGTGACGGTGCGTATTGTGATACCGGTCGACCCTGGCGGCAGCGCCAACGAGGTGACGCTGCGGGCAACGAACACGGCAGGCACCACGAGGTCGCAGCTCGAAATCGCGTGGGGTAGCGGGGCGATCACGACATCATCCGCGGGCGGTGCCACCGCCCCGACCGTCGTTTCCACTCGCACCGCATCGCAGTTTCATGAAGTGGTCGCCACGTTCCCGTTCAACGCCGGTTTCGCCGAGTGGTGGCTAGCCCCATCAGCCAACGTTGTAGCCCAAACATGGTATGTCCAGGCGCTTGAGTTCAACCATGCCGTTGGGGTCGAATCGGTTCAAATCACCGGCAATGGTGCGATAACCACCTTCACGGTTAACCACAGCCAAGGTCAGTTCCCGCAGGTCACCGTTGTCGACGACGCGGCGAACGCTGCGATAGCTACCCCGTTGCCGTCGAACTACGCGGTGGGGTCGTTTGATCTCGTGTTTGGCGCGGCCCCGGCCGGTGGGGTGACGTACACGGTGTGGGTCCGCCGATAGCCCGCGAGGGCAGGGAGGGGTAGGCCGGTGGCGCAGTTTCTTGGGGTCAACTCGTTCCCTCACATGTACGGCATGGGGGTGTCGCACTGTTGGGCGACAGTGGGAACGTTCACGGTCGGTGATTCGACGTTGGAATGGGTGGTCCCGTACAACGGTGAACTCGATGTCTTCGGGGCCGTGGCCGGAACGTTGGACGACGGCGGCGGGAACGACGGGACCGCCACCCTCGAGCTCGTTCATTCGGGGGGGTGGGGTGGCTCAGCCAACCCAACCAGGGCGATCACTGGGAACATCGCGTCGACCAGCGGCGTCTTCCAGGGGTACCCGGTCATTCGCGGGGAAACGATTTCGTGCCGGGTCGCGGCGTTGACGGCGTCTGTGGCGGCCACTGATTTTTCGGTGACGATCGCAATTAGGACCAACTAGCCGTGGGGTGGCGTATCCCCTCCGCGGTGGCGGCGTCGGCGTTGACTGCCGGGCATGTCAATAACGCCGGGCGGGCGTCATCGCTGCGACTGTTCGCTCACACCACCGCCTCCCAAGCAGTCACCGCAACAGCCGCGGATATTGACTGGGGTGCCACGTCGTGGAACCCCGACGGGCTGACCGTTGGCACAACGATCACTCTGCCGGCCGGGACTTGGTATGTGTCCGCCGAGTTGACCGCAATCGGGACCGGGAACAACCAGGCATCGAGCGTGGAGTGTTGGGTGGAGCACGACGGTTTCGAAGTCGCCGGATCCAGAGGGAAGATCCACATCGACCAAGCCGATTTCGGTGACTCGACCGGTATCTCCGTCGTCAGGGGGGCGGGGGTGTTGTCGATCGCCGCTCAGTTGGTTGAAGTCGGTACGACGGTGCAAACCATCGCGAACGGTTGCCGTCTCGAAGTATGGGAGCTGAGTACGTGACACGGTTTCTTGGAGAGGCACCGGACTTCCCCGCAGGCGTCCACATCGAAGGCGTCCCGATGGGCGGCGGGCAAGTCCAATCCGCCGGCCGGTCAGCGGTCCGGTTCGTCGCCCACTCGTCAACCCCGCAAACCGGGGTGGCCGGTGGTGTTGTGGCGGTCGAGTTCGACACGGTCGCATGGAACCCGGACGGGTGGACGGCCACCCCGACGGGTGTGACCGTCCCGGCCGGTGACTGGCTCGTGACAGCTCATGTGGTGCTGGTCGCGTCGATCAACAACTCCCGCTCGAGGTGGGACACGAGGATCACCGCCGCTGGGCAGACGGTGGCCGGGTCGGGTGGGGTGTCGTATATCCGTCAGGACGGGTTTGGGGACACCACCCCAATGTTTGGTGTTGCCGGGCCGGGAGCGGTCGGTGTCGAGATCGAACGGGGTTCGGGGACGAACACGGTCGACGTCACCGCGGCTCGGATGGTCATCTCCCAGTTGATGTAGCGTCCCCGGTTTGGGGACAGTCCCGGCCACCGGGTGGCCGGGGCATCGTAGATGCTGTGTTGTTCTCCGAGTTCTCCATTCACGGGCCGATCCTGACGGTCACCAAAGGCAACCAGACCACAAGGACGGTGTTCCCAACCGCGGACCAGGCGGCGTCCGAGGCGGCCCGTATCCGGCAGGGTGAGCTCGACAAGTTCCAGCACATGAAAGCAGCGTTGCATCAGGCGTTGGCTGAGGGCCGGGATGTGGTGTTGCCCCCGAGGGCGGACTGGGAGTTGTGGGAGATCACGGCGGAGATGGTCGGCGACGACGGTCTGATTGTGGAGTTGCCGGCGTTGGACACCGACCCCCCGGTTGGTGTGATCGTCCCGGAGATGCCGCCCCTCCCTCCCGGCTACAACCGAGCCCCGGACCTCACCCCCGAACCCGTCGCCCCGGAACCGGTGGAGGAGCCTGCCGGGCCGACAGTGATCACGAAACCGGTGGCCGACCCGCCCGACCCGATCGCTTTCTCGGTGACGCAGGGCGACTACCGGGCCGACACCCGCCGGGTCGGGCTGGTGATCTCAACCCCGGTCGAGGTGGAGTTGACCCGGTCGGTTGGTGGCCGTACTGCTTCGTTCACCCCCAAGGTCGGCGAGACGGTCCGCTGGTTTAAAGCGGAGCCGGGGGAACATTTGACGGTCCGCCACGGCGACGACATCCTCTACGACCAGCCCGTGCGGGAGACGTCGATCAACGGAGACGGCCAGGCAAGCGATGACATCTGACGGCACGTTCCGGGTTCGGGACGCCCGCACACCACAGGGTTTCAAACCCCGGTACTCCAAGAAAGACCCGTTGAAAGCCGGTGTGTTGCAACGGTTGGCTGCCGCTCACCCCGACGGGCTGTTCGAGATCGCCGCCAGGGTCAAAGGGTTCTGGCTGCCGTGGAAAACGTTCCGGTGGGACCCCACCGCAAGGGCGTTGATCGAAGAAGCGGTCGAACGGGGACAGCCGACCACCAACGGCCGGTAACTAGCGTCCCCGGTTGCGGCACCGAACCGACACCACACCCCGACCGACCCCGACACGCCTGATCGCCCCCACACCTTCTCTTGTAGCCCCCAGCACCCTCAACCCCTCTGAGGCCCTGGCATGGCAAGAGCGATCAAAGCAACCCCAACAGCGTCCGGCCCGATCGAAGTGTCGCGCACCCCCGCCGCGATCCCCGCCGACCTCGTCGCCCTCGAGGCCGCCGTCCCCGCCGCCGGCCAGCCGACAGGTGAGCAGTGGAAAGCGCTGATCGGGACCGCGGGGAACTACCGGACCGCGACCGTCACCGATGTTGCGGGGACGCCGACGTGGGTCGCTGCTGACGAGGCCGGAGCACCTAACGTCACCGCCCACCTCACCAACACTGCTGTCGCCCCCGTAACCGCTGGGTCGCCGACGTTGACGGAGATCGCGGTCGCAGCGGGTGGGACCAGGGACGCGATGCTGACTTACACCGGCACCGACACGGCGACGGACCCGGTCACCCACGCCTACTACATCGACACCGCTGGCACCGTCACCGAGCTCGTCTCACCCCAAACCGTTGCCGGGGTGTTCACCGGAGCGACCGGCGCAACCGCAGGCACCTCCGGTGCAGTACCGGCCCCCACCACAGCCCAAGACGACCTCGTCCTCCACGGCGACGGCCTGTGGCGCATGCCAGTCCCCAACTGGACCGCCAACACCCACTACTCCCAAGGCGCCGTCACCTACCAGCAAGGCGGCATCTACCGTCGCATCACCGCCGGCACCAGCGGCCTGTTCTGGGACGCCACCGAACAAGCCAACTGGCTTCGGATGGCCGACGAAACCGACCCAACCACCTGGATCGACGTCCCCGCCGACCAAACCACCCTCTCCATCAACCGGGCACACAACCTCGACCCCGGACAAAACCTCGTCGCCCCCACCATCGAACCCGGCGGCTGGTTCACCGCCCGCTCGATCGGGCCCGGCACCGCCCAAGCCAACGGAGTCACCCTCACCGGCGACGGGACCCCCGTCACGTTCATCGAACAAGCCGGCGGATGGGTCCAACTCCCATCCACACCCGTCACCCAGTGGAACACCATCGCCGCCGCCGACTCCAACGTCATCACCGCCGCTGGCATGTACGACGTCGTCGATGTCCGCACCGACGTCACCGTCCCCGCGTCCCTCCCCGCCGGTGAGTCGATCTGGTTGCGTAACTCGACCAACACACCGTTCACCCTCAACGGTGGGCCGGTCATGTCCGGCACCCCACTTGCGGCGGTGCTCGCCGTCCCAGCCGAAACCACGATGCTGGTCGTCTCCGACGGGACAACCCTCCGCGCATCGGCATTCTCCCCCGCTGACGTGACCGGCCGGTACCTAGGCGAATTCGTTGACACCGCCTCCGTCGTTGTGCCCCCGGCACTGCCAGGGTCGACCGTCCCCGTCGAGAACGACAAGGCAAGGATCGGACCTGTCGGCAGCGAAACGCTGCACCTGTTCACCGACAACGAATGGGTCGACATCGAAACCGAGCCGGTCGGGGCGTCATCCGCGGCGATCCTCCCGACCCCAAGCACCAACACGCAAAACACGGTGGTCATCCCGAAACTGCGGGGCGCGATCCCCCTGTCCGAGGTTCACCTGTTCGTCGGTGACCGCCGGTCACGGTTCCAAGACCGGCGGGCCACCGTCGTACTGCAGGCAGCATCGTTGACCGGGACAATCGCGCAGACCATCGCGATGCCCGACGGGTCGTCGTACCCGTACACGTTCGCTGTCACCGAAGACGCCACGAACTACACGATCGTCACCGAAGACACCCACGTCGGGCAGGCCAACCGATACGGGTCGATGTTCGGCGCGACCCCCTACTACTACGCCGCGGTCACCCCAGGTGTCCTCGTCGACGTGACCCCGTCCCCCGTCCCCGCCACACAGGCCGCGCTTACCGCCGCGGTCCCACCCGGCGGCCAACCCATAGACCAAATCTGGCAGTCACGGGTCGGGACCAACAACGACCTGTACCAGATCGTCGCTGGGTCCTGGACTTTGGTGTCCGGCGGGACCGACCCGAACTACCAGCCCGCCACCGCCTACAACGCAGGCGACATCGTCCTGTCAGCCATCCCCACCGGCTCAGCAAACGGCGCAGCAGGCACCGTGTCCCGCTACCAGCGCATCGCCAACGGTGTGTCCGGCGGGGGCACAGCCGGGGCCATGGACCTCGCCGAAGAAGCCGCGTGGACGTACATTGGAGCAGCGGCCGACACCCTCGTCGGGCTGACAGACACCACCATCAACGCCGTTCAACCAGGCGACTCGATCACATGGAACGGAACCGCGTGGATCAACACCCCATCTGAACGCTTCTGGGGAGTGGTCGCCGACTTCGCATCTGTTCTCGCTTTGCCAGCAACGATCGGTGATGAGGTCCACGTCGGCGGCACCGAGAACAAGACGTACAAGCTGATCGGCGACGGGACCACGGTCGATCCGACCAACGGATCGCACTGGCGCCTGACCGGGGAGACTACAGATCCACAGACGGCCGACACCACACTCTTCACGGCCGACACCACACTCCACACGGCGGACCTAGCATGACCGCCGCTTCAAAGACCATCAACCACAACACGGAGGGCCGCTAATGGCCACAGTTCAGCCAGTGAACATCGGCACCGCCGCCAACGACTCAACGGGTGATCCGCTGAGGACGGCCTACGACAAGTTGAACCAATCCGACGCCGCGATCAACGCCGAAGTCGTGGCCCATACGACCCTTACCGGTGTGGCTGCCCTCGCCACCGACATGGGCGTGTACACGGGCAACATCATCACCGACAACCGCGCGGTCAAGGAGAACATCCAAGACCTCGAATCCGCGTTGGAAACGCAGGGCACGTTGTCGGCCGGGTACGCGGCGGTCAACACTGTCCCACCGGCCGGGAACGACAGCCTGGAGCTGGCCATTTCGAAGCTCGACGGTCAGCTCCAGTCGCTCAACGAAGCGGACCGGATGGCCGGCACGTTCGACGCATCGATCGGGACGTTCCCGACCGTCGCCAACGCAGGTGTCGTGAACGGCCTCACGACCGAGGCAGGGTTTTGGTATGTGACAACGGTCCCGGGCACGATCGACGGGGTTGATTTCCAAATCGGTGACCGGATCATCGCCGCCGTGGACGGACCGTCAACCACCACGATCGCTGGCAACTGGGTAGTCGATTACAACCGCATCGAGACGGCGTACACGTCGACCGTTGCCGCTCAGACCCTCGCCGCGGGCAACAAGTACATCCAGGGCGACCACAACGTCCTGTTGCCGGCGATCACCGCCACTAATGACGGGCAGGCCATCGAGATCGCCGGAGTTGCCCCGTGGGGCACCCCTGCGATGGCGAACTCGGCGTGGACCCCGAACGGCGCTGACACTGTCGAGGCGGTCACCTTGCCAGCCAACTCGGTCGACATCATCAGCCTCATCCCGGTGTTCGCTACGACGACGTGGTTGGTCCGCGTCGGTGGCGCCCCAGTGCCGGAAATCGGACTCCAGGGGAATACTGTTGCCGACCTGCCGTCACCAACCACCGTCTCGGCCGGCACTCATTTCACAGTAGTCAACGACGGTGCAAACACGGGTATCTATGTCGCCTCCGGTCCGCTCGGCGGTGCCGCTACCTCATGGGTGAAGGCTTAAGGCACGTGTTTCCACGTTCTCCGATTGACGACGTTCCAGGCATGGCTTCGGCTGATACCGAACTGGTCCGCCAGTTCGGCGGTGCTGGCCCCGTCCTTGGCGAGCGCGCGCAGTTGGAGCACCTTGGTTTCAGTGAGCTTCGTGGCCAGGATGTTGGCCGACCCTTTCCACCAGTGGGTTCCGTGGCCCTCGCGGTCGGCGAGGTTTTCGACTCGGGTGGCCATTCGGAGATGGTGGGGGTTGACGCACAGTCGGATCCCGCAGTTGTGGGCAACATCTCGCCCGTCGTCGGTCCACCGGTCAAGGCGGATCATCACGACGACGTGAGCTGGTCGGAGCCGACCGTCGATCGTCGCGCACCCGTAACCACTCCCGCTGGTCGAGTCGAACGGCCACAGCAGACAACTGCTGGTGTCGTCGTGGGGCACAGCGACGGTGTCGATCCATTCGAGCAGCGCTCCGGGCGACGGGCGGGGTTTGGCGCCAGCGTGGCCGTTCGGGTCTCCGTACCGGTAGTACCGGTGATGACAAGGCGTGCAGAATCGACCCCACTTGCCTTTCTGGGCCCCGCAGTTCTCGCACGGCGCGTCCTTCGCTGTGGGGCGGGCGGCGACACACGTGGGGCAGGCGTCGGCATGCCATCCACGGGCGAGCGACCGGCCGAACACTTCGACCTCGGTCCCGCAGTCGCATCGACAGAGGTACCAGTAGCCGTCCGGCTTGTGGACCCATTCGACCGCGGTGAGGGTCCCGAAGCGTTGCCCGACCTTGTTGTCGTTCGGCCCGGTCCCCTTGCGGGCGCGCCGGGTGCAAGTGCCGCATGCCGGGGATTCACGACCGGCTATCAGGTTGCCGCGTCGCTTGACCCGCTCAACACCGCAAGCGCACCGCACCGTGTACAGGTCCCGCCGCGGCGGGCGGTCCGGTGCCTTGCCAACTACCGTCCAGTCGCCGAACTGTCGACCCACAAAGGGGTCGGCGCTATCGTTCATGGTTGGGCCTCCAAGTCAGGTCCATCGAGACCGGGTGCAGTTACCGCTGCCCCGGTCTCTTCCATTGTACCGCAACCTAGTAGGAGGGCCCGTCGTGGCTGTTCTGACCAGTAGAACCCAAGCCGGCGGCGCCGTTGGCGACAGTTATCTTGACGACCGGATTGTGCGTGTCATCGCAGACACGGAATACATCTGGGCTCCCGATCTGTCCTCGATCGGTGCCGCCCAAGCTGTCGCCGCTGACCCGGCCCCCGCGGCTGAGGGCCGTTACCAGACCAGCTATACCGGTGTGTTCACACTGCCTGCGTTGGCGTCGGGCAACATCGGCGATCAGATCACGATCCTGAACACGACCGGGCAGGCGCTCACGATCACCCCCCAGACCGGGGAACAGGTCAACGGCAACGTTGATGGAACGTTCACTTCGGACAGCGTCGGTCAGCAGGTCGTCGCGGAGAACGTTGGGACGACGTGGCGGATCGGGCCGAATGTTGTTGCCCGCCAGGCCAGCGAACTCTTGATTGATGGGACGTTCGGGTCGGGTGCGGCCACAATCGATTTGACCGGAGCGGGGGACCTGACCCGGTTCTCTCACCTCCGTATCGAGGGCGAGGTCAACGCGAGCGGCGCCGCCTACCAGTTCGACGATGAACTCCCGACCGATGAATTGTCGTTGGCCCGCGTCTGGCATTCCGACGCCAGCAGCGGGGTAATTTTCAACTTTGACGCTGCGGGCACGACGATCACTCTCGGCTACTCCGGGACGTTCGCTGGCAACACTGGCCGCTGGCGGGTCTATGGCGTCAACAAGAACGTCGAGTACGTCCAGGCGGGCACCCTGGTCGCCGAGGCGGCTGAGGATCTACTTGACGCTCAGAACATCGGTGACAGCGGCACTCTCACGATTCCTGCCGACTTGTCGGCCTACGAATACTTGCGGTTCGAAACGTCCAACGTCGTCGCCGCTGGTATCACCCACGCGATCGACGAATCGGTGCGGGCATCGGATATTTCTGGCACATCCACTCGGGTGCTCCTGTTCGCTGACTCCGGGACCTACGCACGGTTCGACGTCGTCACTGGGACCGCAACCTTGCAACTTACCGGTTCATTCACGGGCACCGCCGACTGGCGGGTGTTCGGTGTCCGCAAGCAGTTCAACGCCATCCGGCCCGAAGACGCGACCGTGCGGGTGTACGACGGCGTGACCACGGCCGGTTCGACGATGGACCTGACGGCCGCGGGCGTTCTTGCGACCGTCAACGGCAAACAGCTCGCCGCGTGCGATGTGCGGGTTGAGTTCAACGCCGGTAGCGGCGACTTGTACGGCCCCTACCAGGACAACAGCAACAATTGGTCGTCGACGTTCAACCCGTCGACCGGTTTCTTGCAGTTGTCCAATCGGTCCGGGGCGTGGGCCGGGTCGGGGCTCGCTTGGCGGGTCGTCGCTACGTACATCTGAGGCCCCGCTACGTGAACGGCGTGCCGTTCGTGACGACGTGCGGGATCTGCTTGGCGGGCGTGGTGTGTTGTTGGTGTCTCACAAGATCCGCACCGGGACGACTGGGGCGACGCGGCCGGGGACGGGGAAGTACGGCCGGTATCTGATGGAGGTGCTCGCCCTCGACGAGGATGGGGTGCCGTTCAATGTGAACGAGTGGCTTGTCGAAACCGGGCGGGCTGAGTTGGCTACGTATGGGGACCGGTTCGACGGGTTCACTCAGCCGGGCTAAGCCGCCTAGCAAAATTCCTAAATTTAGTAGTCGACCTAAATTTAGAGGATCTGGAGGGGCCGCTATGTCGTCTTGGAAACTATCGACCGGAACAGGCAGTGGCGGGGGTGGCGGTGCGGCGGACCCGGACACGGTTGGTTTGCCGGTCGGGACGAACACCCAGCCGGATAACCCGGTGTTGGGTCACAACCCGGACGGGACCGCGTACACACGTTTGGATGATGTCGAGAACGATCTTCGTAGCGCCGAGCTCGGTGTCACGAATCTGGAGACGAACCAGTCGGCGATACTTGGGATGCTGCTGCCGGGCGGCGCTATCCGTGACATGGTCGACGCGAACACCGCAGCGATAGCGGCGCTCGAATCCGGCGGGTCTGCTGGTGTTGCCCCACCGGCTCAGGGCGCGAAGGTCGACACTGGGACGACGTATGAGGGTCGAACGGTTTTCGAGTACGGGATCGGTCAGGGCACCCATGGTGGGGTCCCGTCGAATGGGATGCTGGCGCTGGCTGGTGTGGCTCCGGTGTGGCAGATCGTCGGGGTGGACGTGATGATCCATCTTCTAGGGGGTGGAGCGAACTACGTCACGCCTGCCCCTTGGTATGAGTTCGATGGGCAGTTGCGGTATGTGACGGTTGAAGTCAACGCGGTCGACGGGGAGATATCGATCGTCGCGAACCTTCCAGCCGGGCTCGCTATTCAAAATTATTGGGGGGCGATCCGTCTCACCGAACGGTGATGGGCTGTGGGTGGTTCCGCCCACCCGGCAGACACCACCCCACCGTGCCTAGGCGGGGACGATTGTTCCCCTCAGTTCACGCAATCTGGAGGGAACCCCGTCATGCGCTACCGCCTTACCGCCATCCTGCTCGCCGCCGCCGCTGCCGTGTCTGTTGTGGCGTGTGGTGACAACCCGGAACCGGACCCGGTCGAGACCACGACCACGACCGAAGAGACGACCAGTACCGAGGCTGATGACACGGTCACGTCGTCGACGTCGAGCGACACGACCGAACCCG
>CAAKHF010001386.1:0-13236 GCA_901007745.1 Hippocampus kuda | reverse complement strand
AACCCGCCAGCGACGAATAGGGAGAGTCCCGCCATGTCCGCCGACCCGAAACCCGACACCTCAACTCCGGCCGGTCGGATCCGGCGCGTGCCATGGTCCCTTCAAGCCTTGGTCGTCGTCGGGGTCGTGATCATCGTGGTCGCCCCACAGCTTGTGTGGCTCATTTCGGTCACCATCCGCCCCGACGAAGTAGGCCCACTCCCCCCATCATCCGAAGCGGTCACCATCTCCGCGATCACCGGCTTCTTTGGGATGGTCGGCGGGGCCGCGCTTGCTCGGGCCGGTGACCGGCCGGACGGCCGGAACAGTGGTTGACCTAGACCGCCCCGGCGGCTTGTTCGGTGGGGGACCGCCACCCCCCGCCGGCAAGACCCAACGCGAACCCGTCGACCCCGACACGGGCGGCGACTCGGATGGGGACGAACCGTCCGGTCCGACCCTGCCCCCGTTCCTGCAGAACGCGTGGAACAAGCTCGGCGACCAAATCAAGAAGGCCGGGGCGAAGCTCAAGGAGTACGCGCAGGCGCCCGGCAAGCTGTTGAAGACGCTTGGGCGGATTGATCCGTCGGCGTTGGCTGGGGTGTTGGGCCCGGCGTTGGCTGTCGCTGGTGTCGCCGCGGCTGGTGTGGCTGCTGCGGCGTTGGTGGCTACCGACAACCGGGTTGACAGCAACAGGGAGCGGATCGAGGCGACCGCCACGGAAACCCAACGAGAACTTGAGCAAGCGCGGTCGGAGCTCGACCGGTTGGAGCGGGAGTTGTTCCAGGCGACATCGACCACGATCCGGTTCGGGCCGACCACGTCGCTCGAGGCGGCGACAGCGGTTGAGGTGGACCGGCTCGCCGACCGGATCGCAGCCTTGGATCTAACCGACCCCGCTGAGGTCGCCGCCCTGGCCGACCGGGTCGCAGCGCTCCCCACCGTCGACCCTGCGACGGTGTCCGGGCTGCAGGCGGCTGTCGATTCGCTCGAGGCCGTGGATCCGGTTACGGACGCTGAGGTGGCCGCTGAGGTGGCGGCGTTGCAAGCGGCGATCGATGAGGCCGCCGCGACGGCTGCCGGTGATGTTGGGGCGTTGGCGGATGAGACCGCCGCTATTGCGTCCACTGTGGCGTCGTTGGCCGATGAGACGTCCGCGCTTGCGTCAGGGTTGGCTGCCGAGACCACGGCACTTCAAACCCAGTTGGAGACCGAGATCGCCGCTGCTGAGGCTGCGATCGCTGCTCTTGAGGCGGCGGTTGATGGGATCGAACCTGGGGAACCGTTCGACCCCACCGCGTTGGAGGCCGCTATCGCCGCGAACGAGGCCGCGACCACCGCAGCCCAGACGGCCGCTGATGCCGCCCAGTCGGCGGCGGACACGGCCGCTACCGCAGCTGGTGACGCGGCCGACGACGCCGCTGCGGCTGCGGCTGCGGCCCAGCAGACCGCCGACGATCTAGCGGAGACCGCGGCGACGCTAGCGGATGTTGAGGCCGTGTTTTACGCGGATCTGGAGCAGCAGTGGGCGTCGGGGCTACCCGTCACGGTGAACGTTGAGAACGGGTGCGACGGCGCCAACTTTTTCAACCGGCCCGGCGGGTCGTTCGTCGCCTCAAACTCGACCGTAGGCACGCTCGCTCAGCACTGCGCCCGGTTCACTCTCACCGAACCGACCCTTCCCGCGGCTTGCCAGTTCACCGTCCCAACCGGTTCCGCGGCGCTGTACTGGGAGATCGGGCAGGCGTCCCTTACCGCTGTCGACGGTGCGACATCCGGTAACAACTCTGTTCTCAGGGCCGGTCCGGATCCGTTTAACCCGGCTGTGTTTCTTGTGATCAACGCGGGTGGGGGGCCTGACGCGTCGGCGAGTCAACCGGCGTTCGATTTTTTGAGGTTCGCTCCGAAATCGTTGGACTGGTCTGGAGTCACGCTCACTCTCGAAGCGTTCCTGAATTACGGCACCGCGGGTGGCGGCACCCAACCGCGGGTAGACGCAGCATTGGAATCGGTCGCTGCCCGCGTCGAATCCGACATCACCTGCTCACCCGGCAGTTAGAAGACGGTCACATTGGTGGGGTAGCTTCGCCTGCCAACATACGAGACGTCTACCACGGGTGGCGGGTTGACCCATGCTGTCGATTCGCAGTCCCACGAGTATGTGCCGGGGTCGGTGAACCTCGTTGCTTGGTGGCCTGGCAGTGTCACTCGTAAGGCGTCGATCTCCCATGCGCGACAGATTGATGTCCAGTCCGCCGCAAGGGAAAGAACCGGGTCTGTGTTGTCTGGGTCGCAGGAGAAGAAGAGGAGAAGGTCGTCAAGCGAGTCGATGGTGAACACGCGCGCCGGGCCCATGGTGAGCACCGTGGCGTGGTAGAACCCGTCGCCGGTGGTGTACTCGGACTCCGAGCACCACCTGATCCAGTCCGAGAGCGACCCGTTGGGATCGTCTGGGGTGTAGGTCGACGTCCAAAGGTATGCCGCAGGCTTTCCAACGCCTCTCGTCCGTGGCGGCTCTGGAGCGGCGGCAACCTCAGGTACAAAGCGGGCTACAGATGCCCACAGCTGAGGAGGGAGCGTTTCGACTGCACGGCTGCTCAACGGGGCCCGCCGCTGGTTCGTGACCCGGACTGCGGGATGCGAACCCAGACGGACTCACCATTAAGGGGAGCGGCCAAACCCTCCACCGGGATCCGCCCCTCGGAACCATCAACGAGGAGGATGTGGTCAACGAGCACGTCGACCGGCAGATCGACAGTCCACGACCCATCAAGACCATCGTCCGCCCACGACTGGCCACAATGCTCACACGGCCAATCCCGATCCCAGTGGCGGGTGTAATGGTCCGGGCAACGGACCTTCACCTTGACCGAGTCAACAACCACCTGTCCCTCTCGGAGGGCTGCTACAGCTCGATGTTTGTGCATCAGTCTGGGTCTCCTTGGTTGCTTGTACGGATCAACTCGGCGAGCTCGTCCACCGACATTGTCAACGCCTGATCGGTCCCCGCTCGGATGATGTCGGCGATATCACAGCCGAGCCGGTCGGCCAACTGGGCCAGGTCGGGGAGGGTGTCGGTGTGCCGTCGGTGACGCCACGGGCGCGACTCGAGACGGCGAGCGGTAAACGGGCGACGACCAGCCATTACACGGCCTCGTCTGCTATCCGGAACAGGGATACCGAAGTCAGCCCGCCACTCTCCTCGCGCCAACGTCGGGTGATGCGACCAGTGTCTTCGAGAGAGTGGATCGCTTGGTAGACGGCGGAGCGACTGATGCTTAGGTGGCCGGCTAGATCGTCTGTGGTCCACTCTTGGTCTGGGTTCGCTGCGAGGGCCGCTGCTACCGCGTCTATGTTCTTCTTCACTGGTGGTCTCCGTCTTGCTCGTTGGTGGATGGCGGTCGGGTTTCGTGGCATTCACAGCCGCATCCGAGGCAGAGAATGTGCGCCCCGTACCGGCCACACTCCTTCGGCTTGTCGGTGCCGTTGCCGGAGCCGGCCATCAGTCGTCTCTCCATGGTTTGATGTGCAAGTCGTCCCACTTGACAGGCACGAGATCGACGACCCCAGCCAGGATCATCCCAGCGTCAGCGACGTTGAACACCTGCACGGTCGTGTTGCACGTCCAACACCGGTTCTCAAACCCGCCGGCTTCGAAGTGCGACCCGCCTTTGATGAGCCGGTAGTCGATGGTGTCGTTCCCGCAGAACTGGCAGTGAGTGAGCCGGGGGATGCTGGTTTCGTCGTGGTGGTGGGGGCAGTAGCGGTTTCCATCACTGGTTTCCTTGGTTGAGTTGTTCGGCTCGTGCGATGGCCTCGTCAACAGCAGACGAATCGACATTCACGTAATCGGGGATCGGTTCGTTCAGATACCCGTCGGCGGGCTCGTAGTTCATGGCGTGCATCCCGCAGAGGGGCACGGTGAGGTTGTCGGCGTCGTTGAACGTGACGAGCCGGGTTGCTGGGTCGGTGCATGTGTCGCCGAGCACGTTGACGACAATGTGGCAGGTCCCGTCGGGTTTGTGACCGACAGGTCGAGTGGTGGGCTGCTGACTCATTCGGCTTCCATCGCTTCACGAGAGAATGCGTACGCCGACGCCTGCGACCCGAGCCGCCGGTACAAGTCACGGCGTGCAGCGGCGTCCATGCTGGTGTGTTCGGCGGCGGTGACGATCGCTTCGAACAACCAGTCCGCTGCCTGTTGGGTGTCGACGGCCCGGTCTAACCGGTGAGCGATTAACTCGGTGAGGGAGTTCATGCCCCCACAATATCCTATTGTGCCCACATTTGTCTAGTGATTTGTCCAAAAACCTCGGACACACATTCGGCTACACTAACCCCAACAACACAGAAGGCCGGGCACTGCGCCAACAGCCCCGGCCAGGCCAACCCCAGGAGGTTGACGTGCCAAAGCCTACCCCAGTCCAACCTGGCGACACCTACGGGATGTGGACCGTCGTCCGCGAACTCCCCGCCGAGCAGCGCGAAGACCCGACCACACCAGGCGGCATCAGAACACACCGCATCGTCCTACTCCGCTGCGAATGCGGAACCGAACGAGCTAAATATCTTGGTCGCGTTCGGCGGGACTTCAAGCGGAGCGGCCCCAAGACAGGATGTGGATGCACCCACGGCGTCACCCACGGCCAGTCCGGCACACCCCTCTACTCAGCATGGCAAGGCATGAAGGGGCGAGTACGGTACGCACACACAAGCCCGCAGTACAAGACGTACAAAGGGGTCAAAATCGATCCTCGGTGGGAGACTTTCGAAGGGTTTGTCGCCAACCCCCCAGCGCGAGGAACATTTGCTCCCGGCAAGGTGCTTGCTCGCACTGGTGACCAAGGCGACTACACCCCCAGCAACACGCGATGGGCGACCAAATCCGAGAACGCTCGAGAGCGAGTCGAATTGGGCTCTCATCTCACAAGGGACGGACGCGTCGGGGCCTGGGTGGCAGCCGAGAATGGCATATCGCAAGGGGCGTTCGGCGGTCGAATCAAGCTTGGGTGGGATGTAGATCGCGCAGCGACCGAACCCGTCCAACACCGCCCGGATCACTACACCTCGGACGGTCGACGAGGCGTGCAAGTCGCCGAAGAGAACGGGATCGCTTACCACAAGTTTTACAAGCGCATCGAAGAAGGGTGGAGCGTCGACGACGCTGCCACTAGCCCACCTGAACCGCACCCCGGTCCCCGAACAAGCGACGGCAGGCTAGCGGTCGACGTCGCCGAAGAGAACGGCATCAACATCAACACCCTTCGCTCCCGACTCCGAGAGGGTTGGGAAGTAGACCGGGCGGCCACCCAGCCGTCACGCCCCTACCGAAAGGCTGGCAGGACAGCGACCTAGCGAGACGCACAGGCAACCATCGGGTTCATGGCGTTTGAGTCTGACAATCCGGTGGTGGGCAAGAATTTGGACCCTGAGTGGTTCTCTTTTGATGAGAACCGCAATCTGATTGGGGTCATCCTCCGAGTTGGGCAGGGCCTCACTCGCATGCCCGACGGGTCGGTTCAAGTCGACGCTGCCTTCATCCAGTCCCTTATCCCGGACAGCGACCCGACCGGTGGCGGCGACCCGGTCACTGCCATTGGGTTCGACGAAACTTCGGAGGTCTTGTCACTTTCCCTCCGCTCGGGGGTTCAGGTTGTCGGCGGGCTTGATGGGATTGTCACCCGTCAGGCCCTGGCTGCGACTCTCTCGAGGCCGTTGATGGATTGTTTCGGGAACGACACCGGCTACCGCGTTCTCAACCAGTAGCCGATGACAGCGGTTACGACGAACCGGCGGCCCAGGTCGACCAGGGCACGGTACACGAACCCGGTCACCCCGAAGAACTTGGACAACGAGTTCGACATCGGGGAACGGCACCCCGGCCGGATCGGTATCCGTGTCGGCCGCGGGTTGTATCACGACAGGTACGGGCGGATCGCGGCGGCCCCCCGTTGGGTTGGGAACCGGTTCGACTACGGGCTCCTGTTCTTCGCTCTCCTCCTCGCACTGTTGATTGGGGTGTGGTTGGAGCGGTTCAACACGTTCGACCGGTTCGTCCCCGGGTTCTTCATCGGGATCGCCGTGGCGTTCGGGTTGTGGCGGGCCGTCCGCCACCCCTACCGCAAATAGGGCGCGGCCGGGTCTGGATCGGCGCCCAACACTCACCCTTTCAGACCCGGCCAAGCAACCAACCCAAGAGCTTCGGGCCGGGGGTCGAGGGCCTTCTACCACCAAACCCGCCCCTCAACCCCCGGCCCCAGCAACCCAACCGACGGGACAGCCGACCGCCCAACGGCCGGATCTACCGTCCCGGATTGAACGGCCCGCACCGAACCCCCACTAGGGGGTGGCCCGGACAACCAACACCCCGACACCCCCTTTGGAAGGTTGACCCATGGCCAACGCGCAGCCGGCAAGAGCCGTATCGCTCCGCATCACCCGAACCGACGTCTGCGGTGTCCCCGTCGCCGAAGCCACCGCCAACTCGAGGTTGACCACCGGCGGGTTCATCACCGTCGGTATCGCCCCCGAACTGTTCACCTCAAACGACATTCAGCGGGTCGGGGCGTCCGGGGCTATCTGCCTCCGCTCAAAGGGTGTCACCTCGCTCCTCGGGTTCGACGTCACCATCACCCTCTGCAACTTCAACCAGCATTTGATGGAAATGCTCCTGGGCTCCGCCCTCCTGGTTGACGGGACCGACGACGTCGGCGGTGTCCTCTACGCCACCGACACCGCAACCGGCGTCGGGAACACCGTCATGGTCGAATGGTTCTCCGAGAACGCCAACGCCGACGCCTGCGCCGCCGCTGGCACCGTCCGCCCGTACGTTCACCAGCTGCTCCCCCGCGTCAACCGGTGGCGGATCGACGGGAACACTGAGTGGGGGGACACAGACACCTCCATCACTCTCGTCGGTTCCGCGTTGCCGTCGAAGTCGTTCGCCGCTTCCCGTGCTGCTGATGCGTGGACGGCTTCAGATTTGGCTCAGATCAATGCTGCGGCTACCGCTGGGACGCTGTTTGCGTGGCGTGAGATCACTGATGCCCAGCTTCCCGCAAATACCGCAACAGGTTACGACGCGTAGCAACTAACTTCCGACCGCCTCACCCGATTGGGTGGCGGATTGCGTGCTTGTCCGCTAGATTCGTACAGATGTACGAGTCCTGTATATTTCAGCCGTGCGCCTCGCCCCAGTTCCGGGGCGGGGCGTGCCGCTTCCACCACGCCGAACGCATCTACGGCGCCGAACCGTCAGTCCAGCAACACGGGTCGCTGATCTGGCTCCTAGCCGTCGCTCGAGGCGAACACGGCAACCCAGACGAGAACGGCTGCATCATCTGGCCGTTTGAGTCACGGACCGAGGCAGGGCATCCAACTGTGCGGCGGGTCGTCCCGCCATCGACCCGCCCACAAGCCACCACAGCAGCGTCGGTGCTATGCGAGCTTGTCTACGGCCTGCCACCGGAGGATGGGGCCAAGTGGCGGGTCAAGCACTCGTGCGGGAGATCTCGCGATGGGTGCCTTGCGCCAGGGCATGTCTCGTGGGCAGGCAAGAAGAAAAGAGACCCGAAGCCACCGCGACTCCCGGTTTTGTCTGATGAGCAGGTGTTGGCGATCCTGACTGACCCCCGACCGGCCACGGAGGTGTGTCTTGACTACGGGGTGACCGACTCGACGGTTCGGCGGGTGCGGGCCGGGAAGGGCTACCGGCACGTGTACGACAAGGCCGTGGCGGACGGGGTGGAGATTGTTCGGATTCCGAGTGGTGCGCAGAAGGGCATTCGGAATCCTGCGGCGTCGTTGTCGTGGGAGCAGGTGTGCGAATTGAGGGCGTCGAACGAGGTGCAGCGGGTGTTGGCTGAGCGGTATGGGATTTCGGAGTCGGCGGTGTCGGCGATCAGGTTGGGGCAGGTGCGTCGTGACTGTTGAGCGTTGTGGTTTCGGTTTGTGTTTGACGCCGGTTTGGGTTGATGGTTTGTGCCGGTTCCATGTCGCTCAGCGGGCTCACGGCGTGGAGTTGGCTGTTCAGCGGCTCGGGAAAGTGATGTGGCTGGTAGAGGTGGCTGACGGCGCGGACCCAGGCCGGGATGAGCACGGCTGCATTGTTTGGCCGTTCACCCGTTCGGCTGGTGGTTACGGCGCGGTCGGACGGTTGAGGAACGGGCGCACCTCGGTGACCCCTGCGTCTCGACTGTTGTGCGAGCTCGTCCACGGCCCGCCACCGGCCCCGGACTGGCACGCTGCGCACACGTGTGGGCGTGGTCGTGAGGCGTGTGTGACTCCGGAGCATTTGGTGTGGAAGACGATGGAGGACAACGAGGCAGACAAGGTCGAGCATGGCACGATCCGCAGCGGGGAGCGGAACGGGTTCGCCCGGTTTGATGATGAGCAAGTCCGAGCGATCCTGCTGGACCCTCGCCCCGGCACGGTGATCGCCGCCGAGTTCGGTACGTCTGCAACAGTGGTGAACCGTATGAAGCGGGGACAGGCGTGGCGGCATGTGTACGACGCTGTGGTTGCTGAGGGGTTGGAGATCCCGAAGGGTAGTCGTGGGAAGTTGTTGACGTGGGAGGAGGTGTGTGAGGTGCGGGCTTCGGGCGAGCCGGTTGGGGTGTTGGCTGAGCGGTATGGGGCGGCGGAGTCGACGCTGCGGGCGATCATTGGCGGTCGGTCGCGGTTGCATTCCTAGAGACAGTCTTAGCTGTCGGTTTGGTGGCGCATGGTGGGGTGTGCGTCGGGATGGTTTGCCGTTGGGGTGGGGGACCGTGCGGGTCGCCATGTTCCTGTTGGTCGCTTTCATGGCGGGGTTGTTGGGGACGCTTGGGGTGCTGGTGCTGCTAGGACAGCCCCTCACGGGCGGTCAGGCGGTCAGATAACGGTGTGACGTTTGTTCCTCCTGCTGCGCTTCCGACGGTGGCACCTCAAACGGGGCCGTGTCAGGCGTGGACGGATGTGGCGGCGGTCAGGGCGTTGTGTGGTGTGACCGCAGCGGAGGTCGATGACGTTCGCCTGCAGTTCGGGATTGATCTCGCGTCGCTGATTTTGTGGGGGCAGACGGGGCGGCGGTTTGGGTTGTGTCGTCGGGTGGTGCGGCCGTGTTGGGCTGGGGATCACGCCTACGGGGCGGGGTCGTACGCTTCGAGCTCGCCGTTCCCGAAGCTGCCTGAGTACCGGGCTTCGACGGTTGGGGCGTGGGGTGGGTGGCGGACTGGTTCGCATCCGATGTTGACGTACGCCCCGGAATGCTCGTGCTATTTGCCGGGGCTGCGGTTGCCGGGGCCGATTGCGTGGCTCGAGTCGGTGGTCGTTGACGGGGTTGCGTTGCCGACTGGGTCGTTCCGTATCCGCGAGGACGGCGGCTACCTCGGCAGGCGGGATTTGTTGCGGGTGGATGGGGAGTGGTGGCCCACCGCGAACGATTTGTTTCGGGACCCGACCGTTGTCCCCGCTGCTGCGGTGACGTCGACGGCGTGGCAGGTCACCTACATCCAAGGCATCCCCGTCCCAGCATTGGGTGTGCGAGCCGCGGGGATGCTGGCCGAGCAGATCGGCCGTCAGGCGTGCTCGGCGTCGGGGTGTGACGACAACATGAACCGCAACCTCGTCCGCACCTCGAGGAGGGGCAGGGTTGACGAGTTCGACCCCGAACTGTTGCGCGACCCTGCCACCGGTAAGCGGCGGACCGGTTTGTCGGTGGTGGATGACTGGGTGGACGAGATCAACCCCACCGGCCTGCGGCGCCCCGCGATGATGCACCGCCCCGACAATCCCGAGCCTCGTCGTTTGTGGACGATCGTCGATGCCGCTTAACCCTGCCCCGTACACGCACCCAGGTAACGCGTTCGCCGCGATCATCGGGCAGTTAGCGCAGGCGGCGGGTCAGGCGTTGTTGCAGACCGCGGACGGGGTCCCGGATCATGTCGGTGTGTTCCACGGGGAACCGATCGACGACTGCTGCTTCACCGCCGAAACGGAGATCATGACGCGCGAGGGCGTTCGCAAGATCGGCGATCTTGCTGGCAGTCACGCCTCAGTGTTGACCGCTGACCCCGACGTCATCGATGCGCCGGGCTGGTGGGTAGATGCTCCAATCAGATCGTTCGGTGATCAGCAGGTATGGGAAGTGACGGTCGCTTGCAAGTCGGATCGCAAGGTGATCCGAACCACGGGGAACCACAAGTGGTTTGCCGAGCAAGGCGGCGGAAGGAAACGAACCCGCCGAATCACCACGACCGACAAGTTGCTAGTAGGGGACAAACTTGCAGCTGTTGGAGCAGCAGACCGTCCAGACCTCATACCAGATCGGTCTGGCATTGCAGCAGGGATCGTTTACGGGGACGGGTCGAGAGCTAGCCGGTCGTCTTCGTTTGTCACTCTCTATGGCGAGAAAGCCGAACTGTTGGAGTACATGCCCGATTCTGCCCCTGTGACCTATCCGCCTAGCGCCAACGGGTCACCGTGTGTGCGGCGTCTCCCCGTCGAGTTCAAAGACTTCCCACCTTCCGACGCGTCGGACGAGTACATCGCTGGCTGGCTGGCTGGCTACTTCGCCACTGACGGCTGCGCCGACAACGGATTCCGGCTGTCGTCTGTCAACCGGTCAGCGCTTGTTGAGACCGCCGGGTTGCTCGAGCGGATCGGAGTAAGCACTTCAATCCCCAAGACGCAGACTCGGCGGGGGATCGATGGGCGGATGGGCGACGTGCATTCACTGTCGCTTCGACGCCCGCCTGATTGGTTCTTCTTGCGCTCCAAGCATCGACGGTCGCCGGCCTACACTCGACCACCCGCCGAGCGACGATCCGCGCGGGATCGGTGGACGGTAGTCGACGTTTCTCCAACTGACGACGTCGAAGAGGTTTTCTGCGCCGTCGTGCCAGACACACACTGCTTTGCTCTTGCTGATGGGATCCTCACACACAACTGCAATGCACTGTTGGTGTGGGTGCAGGAGTGGACCCCAACGGAGCGAGGCCAGTTCCCTGTCGCCGCGACGGCGCACCAGAAGTGCCGGTACATCGACTTCGCCCCCAAACTCGGTGTCTCGTTGCGGCGGCCGTGCGCCCCTCATGTCGACGGGAACGGGAAAGTCAATCTCGCTGAGGAAGAGGCGATGGCGAACGGGATGATCATCGATTCCCAGGCGTTGATCTGCGGGGTCGCGACCACCTGGCCGGGGATCATGACAGCCGCGGGGTTCGATCACGTGCCTCGCTTGTTTTACCATCCGATGCTTCCGTCACCGTCGAACGAGGAGTGCCAGGGGTGGGATTGGGCGGTGTCGGTCGAGTTCCACGGCTGTAACGCCAACTGTGGAGGCCCCTAAGTGATCGGGTCTGGTGGCGTTGAGTTCGTTGTCGACGAGGCACGGCTACAACAGTTGGTGTCGTCCCCGTCGGGGCCTGTGGCACGCCGGCTGGGCCGGGCGGGGCAGGAAGTGTCGGGCACCGCCAAGGAACTAGTCAGCGGCCCACTTCTCAACGTCGACACTGGGAGGCTCAGGTCGTCTATTGGTTGGCGGATCTTCGCTCGAGGACGGGACCTTGGTGTCGCTGTAGCTGCTGGGGTGTTGTACTCGATCCCGCTTCACGATGGGGGGACGTTCACGGTGCGGGCTCATACCCGCCGGTCGAGGCGTGGGCGTACCTATCGGGTGCGGTCGCACACGAGGACGGTGGAGTCCCGTCCGTTCTTGGCGGAGGCGGCTAGGCGGAACGGTTACCCGTCCGGCCGCTGAGCTCGGTGTTGCAAGCATCGGCGGCGGCTCTTGCGTCGAGGTTGTCGCCGCGGTACCGAAGCGACAGGCGGCGGTGGTCGACCCGGTCTTGGTCGATCTTCCAGTCGCGTTTGCCGCCGGCATCGATCGTCCATTCCATGAAGTATCGGCCCGACTCGAGTTCGGCTAACAGCGAGTCTTCGCCGGGTAGCCGCCTGTCGGTGGTGGAGCACCAAGGGAGGATGTGCCGGCTGAGGATGCTGACGACGTCGTTGGCCCATCGTTGGTTCACGGCTTCGGCGAGTGCGTCGAGCACCGCGAGGGCTTCGTCGCGGTTCCATGGCCGGGCTTGGGGTTGGAGCATCGCTACAGACCGGCGCAGGTTCTCCACGGCCTCTGGTGTGCCCAGTGCGTCGGGGCCGGTCATCGTTTGAACCTGCCCCGTTCGTCTTCGTTGAACGTTTCGTAGTGCCGCACGGTCTGGGTTTCGTGAACCAACCGTACTTCGTGGCCGGGGTTGTTGTTGATGTGCTGCCACCCGTCGTGTCGGCGTGCTTCGGCTGCTTGGTCGTCGGTTTCGTAGTTGGCGAGGGTGCCGCACTGGTCACACATGTACACGAACCTAGTTCTGGTTACCGACATGTGACGCCCTAGGGTGAACCCCAGTTTGAGGATCGGGGCGGGTTCCTCGATAGTCACGTCTCCTCCGACCCGCGATAAATCGGCCCTCTCAGCCAGGCATCGAGTTGGTCGCGGATCGTCTCGGCATCCACTCGTGGGATGCGGAATAGGTGGACAGGTTGGACGTTCGAGTCTGTTGGCAACTGGGCGTAGATGAACGGGTCATCGGGGTGTAGAATCTTCGATCTCAGGCATAGCCGGCCTTACGCGTGAGTCGGGCTGCTTGGATGGCGTCGGCCGTAGCCATCATTCCCCCGCTCTCGGCTGCATCGACAACAGCATCAATCGCGGCCTCTAGCTCGGCGATGTGAGCGGCCATCGCGTCGCAGTTGTCAGCCACCATCCCAAGGCACTCATGTTCCTGCGGCCAATACGCCGACCACTCATCTGGGCCGGGGTCCTCGCCAGGTAGGAGTGCGATGGCCGCGGTGAACCAGGGGTCCTCGAAGTCGTCCATCGGGATCAACATCCACGCATCGAACCGACGACGGTAGGTCGTCTCGGATCGAGGGACGTGCTCCCACTCGTGGTAGCAGTTGCCAATCTGGCGATGGCCGAGGCTCAGGCGGATGACGTAGTCGCCGAGCGCAACCGGCCCACCGTGGCCGAACCGGATGGGCTCGTCCGGGTCGAGGTAGACGTGCTCGACCACCCCCTCGGTGCCATCGTCGAGTCGTCGCAGGATGTCGCCGGTTTGAATCGGTCGGCCACTGGCCGAGTTGGGGCGCTCGCGACGCTTGTCTGTTGTGGCTGCGTCAGGCATCGGAATCGGCCTTATCGCGGTTTGGGGTGCTGGTGTTGTACTCGGCCTCGAGGTTGGGGTCGCCGTGGCGGTTGCCGAGGATCCCGGTCGGCCA
>CAAKHF010001385.1:19629-40503 GCA_901007745.1 Hippocampus kuda | reverse complement strand
ATAAAATTTTGGACTTGTTTTATGCCAATGCCAAGGAGGCATATAAACCCCCCCCCCCCCCCCCGCTTTAAAAAGAAGGTTTAGTCCCACCCAGGATGGGTGTTATCAAAAACGGATGGATGGATGGAAGTAGCTACCCTGTGATGGAAAGAAGGTTTGGTCATCCTACGTGTAGGTTATTAAAAATCCATCTATTTGTTTTTGCTCTTAAGCGAAGCATTTGTCTTCATCCCACTTTCAAAGAATGCGCCACTGCATAACCTCTCTCCATGGAGCTCTTTGTTGAGTGTGTTGTGTTCTTTACGCCATCACGACTTCTATCCCCTGGTGGAGCTTTTCTTCCCTTTCCAGTTAGTGTGACGCTTCTATTTTGTTGACAGCAAAGGACTTGATGTACATATCCATCTGTCTCGCCGGGGATCATGTAAGCCTGTGTTGTCAGAAAAGAAGAGGCCGGCATTCGCATCGTGAATAAAGAACACAATAGTAGCCTCTGTGCCCAGAAGAAAGTGTACCAGGCCCACAGCGCTCTCTGGTGATGACGCCTATTGATCATTCTTGTTTGAAAATGTTGAGCAGCAGCATATTAAGGCAGGCGCGGGCGCATTTTAAAGATGAGACGTTTCACGTGCTGACAGAGGACAATCAGGCTCACTGTGATCAGCAGTGATGAGATGAATATTTCTTGAGAGCGTAGCATTTCCATTCGATTCGGAGCGATGATGACGGCAATGATAGCAGTGAGGAAGTGACCTCACAAAGTACTTCAAAGCTGAGCGGAGGGCCTTCAGACTGGCCCAGGTAGAATTGAGTTGGGAGAGCAACGTATGCCGAAGTTCCGTTCCCCTGGCTGCGAAGATGGAATACGGCAAAGTTCTCACTAACATACTTGTAAAGTCACAATGAGAGAAGGCGTGTGGTTTGCTAAAGAGCTGACGCCGAACTGAAATGCGACTGAATTAAGTGAAACGTAAAGAAACACGAAAACATGATAATCGGTTAGTCAAATTAAAAAAAAACACATTTTAAAAATCGCGAAAATCTTGAAAAAGGTTGTGTCACTCATGAATCAATGTACCACTGTATGCTGGAAATGGAGGATGCCCAATACCTGGATACTGTTGTCCATGTAAATGAAATCAGCTAACATACAACAGTGTTCTCAAAAACTGCATTTAGAGAGATAATAACAATCAGAGGGCGGCGTGGTCCAGTGGTTAGCGCGTCGACCTCACAATGCAGAGGTTGTGGGTTTGATCCCGGCTGTGTGGAGTGTGCATGTTCTCCCCGGGCCTGTGTGGTTTTTCTCCAGGTACTCCGATTTCCTCCCACATTCCAAAACATGCACGGCGGGCTGATTGAACACTCTAAACCGTCCCTAGGTATGAATGTGAGCGCGGATGGTTGCTCGTCTCCGTGTGCCCTGCGATTGGCTGGCACTCGGTTCGGGGTGTCCCCGCCTACTGCCCGAAGACAGCTGGGATAGGCTCCGACACCCTTGTGAGGATAAATCGGATCGGAAAATGGATGGATAGATGGATAACAATCAGACTACAATGGCTCTGGTTTTGGACTCCATTGGATTGCGCAAATTATACTCGATCCATTGGGCCTGAGAGGGTTTTATGACAAGGACAGTGCCTGTAAGATCCGTGAGACAAGCGAGAAGCTGCTTCAGCACCGCAAGATGAACAATGCAGGAAGACATTATCAAGCGTGACACGAAGAAATAGGATGTCACTCTGTGGCCACCGCTTCGCTAATTGATTCAAGGTATGGCAGCTGACATGCACTGTGAAGACCTGAATAGCGATTTGGTGAGTTCCTGTAGCTAATAGCTCGCCATGCTAATTCCGAGTCAAGAATGCAATTAGACACTCTGAGACGCTATACTTGCTAATTCATTTACGTTCATTAAGCTGCCGGCTTCCTCGCCAAATGAATTTCATGTGATTAAGCCGAGCCGACGCCGGAAATGGTAAAAAGAATGATGAGCTGCCGCTCGCCCGCTCCTCGAGTCAGCGGGGACACTGACGTAGCCTCGCTATGCGGCAGAGGAATTCCAATGTGGAAGTTTTACCACCAATTTAATCCTCTGCCAGAGTAAAGAACGAGAGCATTGGCAATTAAGTCACCATTCAGCGGAAAGAACAAACATTCAGCACCTCAAAGAACTATTTCGATTTAATGCCATATGTGAATTTTCATTTGGAATCACGTTTAGCGATCCGAAAGGTTACATCACAAAAACAAAGGGAAAACGTTTCCCTCCTAATCATATAGCACACATTCACTCATATGATCCCCTTCAAAAGTATTGGAACAGTGAGGCAAATTCTTTTTTTTTTTCTTTTTTTTGCTGTAGACTGGATTTGCCTGTAAAGACTATTTTTTATTACAAGTGTAACCAACATAAAACCAGAGAGTTGTGTATGGCTGAAAAAAAAACTAAGTGACCGTAGTTTCAGGAGCTTAAATTTACATCGCATTACATGAACTATTTGCGCTCCGGCCAATGTGCGCGAGAGCAGCATTCACTAAACGAGCTGGAATCGATGCAAGGTTCTTTGGATAAAGTCCTGGTACAGTATATCCTCTTAATAGGATAATCCCAGTGCCCAGCATGAGCAGCAAAGTCAGCCATGTTTACCAGCAGCTGATCAAAAAAAACCTCTCGGACTGGCAAAAACTAATCGTGAGGCTTGCTCATGCATTTTGCATTTATTACAGTACGCGCCTCTGAAGTCATTAGCGTGATCTGCTTGCACACTGTAAAAGAGCAAAGCGATGAAGCTGCTAATGAAGAGCCAGGCAATCTTGTTTACATCTTCCAGTGTGAAATATATTCTGCAAGTGTTTATCGGGGTTTGAAATCATTTTGTTCCATGTGAAGAGTATAAATTGTGAATTCATTTGAATATGCTAAGTGTTTGACACTCTAAATGCATTGCTCAAGGGGTTTCAAGTTACTGTGCAACCAATACTGGAAAGAAAGCCAGACTGTGCGAAAAGAGAGGGATGCCTCGAAGGACATGCTTGGTTAAGATTTGGAAACAATCTATATTCAGTAAGTGTTAAAACAAAATAAGTTACTGCTCTTGGAAGTCCATCCATCCATCCATTTTCTGATCCGCTTTATCCTCACAAGGGTCGCGGGGGGTGCTGGAGCCAATCCCAGCTGTCTTCAGGCAGTAGGCGGGGGATACCCTGAACCGGTTGCCAGCCAATCGCAGGGCGCACAGAGATGAACAACCATCCGCGCTCACACTCACCTCGCGACAATTTAGAGTGTTCGATCAGCCTGCCATGCATGTTTCTGGAATGTGGGAGGAAACCGGAGCACCCGGAGAAAACCCACGCAGGCCCGGAGAGAACATGCAAACTCCACACAGGGAAGCCGGAGCTAGAATTGAACCCGGTATCGCTGCACTGTGAGGTCGATGCACTAACCACTGGACCACCGGGTCGCCCCGCTCTTCAAAGTTATAAAACAAAAACAGTTAAGATATAATGAGAAAGGTATAACACCAAGACTATCACAGTAAATAGTTCCTTGACTATCGCACCATTTTGTTTGTGGTTCAGTGAAAACATTATACAGAACAGTGTCTGTGGCATTTCATAACTGTTTCCTGAAAAGAACACTAAAGCCCTTCAATTTATGTGTGTGTGTGTGTGTGTGTGTGTGTGTGTTGTGTGTGTGTGTGTGTGTGTGTGCGTATGTGTGTGTGAGTGTGTGTGCACGCGGACGCATGTGTGTGACTACGGATTGGAAAATGAAAGAGACAATTTACTTCTAACAAGAGGCATTTTAGGTGAGTCTAGAAATTTCGAGGTGAGGAGAGGGTCTTGGGTGATGACACACTCATTGCAAATGATGATCAATTCTGCCAGAGCTGTTTACGGTCAGAGTGGAGCACCTGAGGACAAAGCGAATCTCAAGGTGACGATGACGATGAATTTTCACACCCAAATCCTACTTTTAGGATTGGGCCCACTTATCGGAATATGTTTAGGTAGTTTCTTTGAGGCATAATATCAACACACGTGGGTAAACTCATTTTTTCCATGGGAGCCATCGCTGTCAATTGCTCAGAAGCCAAGGCTGAGGTGGGAGTCAGTCTGAAATGGAATAAATCACTTCTGGAGCTTGGCTGTGTGCCGCAGAATGAGACTGGAGAGTAAAGCAGAGTGGCCATAAGAGCGAGTCATGCCGCCTCACTTTTTAATATCACCAGGCAGGTCCAAAAGGGAAATGGTGAATGGATCACTGAATTTGATTCAATCTGGCAAAGTGTGTCAAAATGCTGAAGTGGGAGTAAGTCACAAATGTACATGTGTCCAAAGTTACTGTGGCAAAAATCAAGCAAGTCAAGTCTCGGACAACTTGAGATTTTTTAAGTCATCGCTAAAGTGATGAAAAGTCGAGTCTAAGTCGATTGGTCGATGACCTCATCGATGTTTTTTTCAGGACAGTTCAGCAATCCCCAACCATTTTTATGGAATGGACCGGTTTCATGTAAAAAACAGATTTCTAACAGTTGTCAATGCCATCGGCCTAATTGCAGATAAAACCAACTTTGAATGAGAGTAATAATAAATAAATCAATAACTAAAGATATATCGCAAGAGCTCTGTTCACATGCTGCTATCGCAGACCGCTGACTCCTTCCGGTGATTTTAAATACTTTTGTTGTGAAAGTGAAACTGATAGGATGCTGAGGGTGCAGTGTACACCAACACAAAAATATATAATACTAATAACACGCACACATTTTTTTTCCATGTCCCCTTACACCTCTCTCGATTGGCTCGGGATCGGTCTGCGGGCTACAAGTCGATCGCGATCAAAGACATATATCGCGTAGGCCAGGGGTGTCCAACACATTTTGCATCATGGGCCACATACGGCCTTGGTAGATGTCAAGTGGGCAGGACCATTAAAATGATACCATACTCTGCTATAATTAACCAAAATATTTCTTTCCTTTGTTTTGGTCTAAGGAAGCACAAGAACATTAAGAAAATGTTGAAATTTAATTAACATATCTTTTACAAAACATTTCTTGAAGCACCTTAGATTTCATTACGCAACTCAACTCAAATGTATTTATAGAGCACTTTCAAACAGCCATCGCTGCACACAAAGTGCTGATTGTACAAAGGCACAAAACTCCAACAAGTAATTGGTATTGAAAAATATAGTAATGCACTTTAAGATCAAATGAAATTTATAAAGAAAGGAATTTTTCAACCATTTACACATGTGCATATAAAATCTCAATTTAATCCCTGCCTACACCTTACAAACTAAGGAGAGTGCTATTAAATGTGTAAAGAATAAAATTTTCACATGCCCTTGATAGTGTCTGCCGTGTTGGGTCTGTCTCAGTGAGAGATGAAGCGGCTGCTGTCTTCATCTCTGATCAAAACAATGTTGTCTTCTACTCTGATCAAAACAGTGTGTCCCCTAGCGGATATTCCATGAATTGCACCTTATTAAAAATAATAATGCCGTGTCTTTTATGCATTTTTTTCACTTTTAAATTATCCTGCGGGCGTAGACTGTCTACTCTAAACTATGTGCCTTTAAATGTCATTGTTATGTCTCTTATCTATGTGTTGCAAACCTTGGCCATTCTTTTTTATCCCAAATAAATCCAAATGTAATAATCCTCAAAAGTGCCCTCCTTCATACTTTTAACTAATGGCACATTACCTTGAAAAGGCAGAATTTCACATATAAACATGGAACTGATGGAGTTCAACTCTCAGCGATACCAAGTCAAAGTGAAGTCAAGGCTTTAGCCAAGCGAGTTAGTCTAAAAATTGGTGACTTAAGTCTGACTCGAGTCAATTCATGAGACTCGAATTCCCCATGCACAGTATACTATTGAAATAACAAACGCAATGTCCATTGAACAATTTTGCAAACAGGTGG
The DNA here is from genome assembly GCA_901007745.1 of Hippocampus kuda. NCBI lineage: Eukaryota > Metazoa > Chordata > Actinopteri > Syngnathiformes > Syngnathidae > Hippocampus > Hippocampus kuda. The sequence goes on along the minus strand of CAAKHF010001385.1, from coordinate 34,562 downwards.
TTTCAGCTTGCCTCCCAGTTTGGAACAATGACAGCGCGACAGTGCGAGCTAATAATGTCAATATTAGCCCAGCAACTCCTCAAACATTAATGAGTTCCTGGGCTCGCGTTGCTCCACCGAGGCCCGTTAGATTTCACTGCATGATTCCACTCGCTCGCTCTTCCAGCGTCTGTTGTGCCAGATAGAGCTGCCGCTGTGGTTGCCAAAGCTGTCGTTGTTCCCGCGGCGCACGATCCAGACGCACAATAACTTTCATCATAAGGACCGCTTGATCTCCACTCAAACAGTGGATGGCCACAAAATGTGCCTTGAGCAAATACCTCAGGCTGTCACTGTAGCGTAGTCAATCTCTGTGTAAATAAAACACTTCATGCTCACTTTTGATTGACATTGTGCTTTATTTCCGTAAGATGCCCTGTGGGTACCTTAAGCAGTGCCGGCATAATTATTGCTGATTTTACAACCATTTACAAATTTGCTGAGCACCGTTTTTTTTTTGTTTGTTTTTTTTTTACTCTGGCTACGATATAGATGTGGTATAAAAAGTCGACACCCGCTTTAAAAAGCTGTTGTTTTTTTGAGGGGGGTTGTTTTTTGTGATATAACAAAATGATTCCTTGAGAAATAATTTTGAAACTTTTTCCACCATTAATGGGACTTCCAGTGTGCAGAACACAATTGAGCAAATTAAAAAAAAAACATCGAGTCTTAGTATAAATAAATAACTGAAATCAATGTGGTTGCACATGTCTGTACACTTTCCTAAAATTAGGGACGTCAATACAAAAATGTCAAGAAAAGCCCACTAGCACAAGATGTACTTTGAATGCGGTTAATCAGATGCACTTAAAATGATGGTGTGCACACTTGTGCAACCACGTAATCACAGTTTGTTTTCTTACACGATTGATGAGATTTTCTTTTTTTTTTCAATTCAGTTGTACAGGTTTTAGGTCACATTAATCGTGGAGAAGTCAGATGACTCATCTTGGTCTCTTTTTTTTTTTTTTTAATCACAAAAAGGTGGCATTTAAACAGGGGTGTGTGGACATTTTACATGTGTTGTATCTGCATTAACATAAATCCCAGAGCGCCGGGTAAGCAAAGTGAGAGCACCTACTATATAAAAAGAAAGGCAGGAATAGAGAACATCACAGATTGCTGTTGCCAGTCCAAATTGTTTGTACGGGATTAATACTAAACCCACGACTGAGTATTTTGTTCTCACGTTCGATCCATATTGTGGTGACAAAAAATAAAATAAAATCCATGTCATGTCTGGCGTTGCATACAAATCATATCTGACAGCTTCTGGTTGTAACTGATAATTAAAAGCACAATGAAAGGAGGTGTGTTGCCCCTTGTTGAAAAAATAATAATAAATAAAAGAACCCTTTGCCAACTCGACTTGTGATCATTTAGCGCCCACTAGTGTTCATAGGATAGCCTGCACTTTTTTAATGCTCTTGCACACCCAAGCCTTGCACATATTATTAGTCATGGTTTAAATCCCAGCTTTTATACTGTTAAATCAACGCCAGGCACCAAACAGCAACCAGCACATTTGAGAAATATTCAAGAAAAAGATGAAGCACAGCTAGGATGATAAATTAGGGTTAAGGCGTCACAAAAGAGTCGAACTATGTTTTAAGGCCAGGGTTGGGGTTTTAAACAAGGATTAGGGTCTAAAATCGGGGTTTAAAATCAGGTTAGGCGTTTCAAACGACAATTAAGGTGTCAGATTTGGTCTTCAAATTAAGGTTTCAAGACAACTGTTTCAAACTAGAGTTATGGTTTTAAATTCTGGTTTCAAGTCATGGTTGAAGCTTCAAATTCTGGTTTCAAGACAGGTTCAGCGTCTGAAACTGGAGTTATGGTTTCAAATTAGGGTTTTACACTACGGTGGCGCCAGTAAGTCCCCGTGACCTTAAGCGGTGTTGAAAACGGATGGATGCATACACGAGGGTTTGGGTTTTGGGCAGGGGTAGGGTTGTCAAATTAGGCTCCAAAGATGTCTTAGGGTTTTAAACAAGACTTTAGCTGTTAAACTGGGGGAATCATGGAAGTGTTTGGGTTTCAAACATGGGTAAAGGTGTCCCATTGGGGTTTCAAGCTTAAATCGGGGTTGATTTGGGGGATTTATGATGGTGTGTCAGTTAGGATGTAACATTTTTGCCTGCAGGCTACTTCTTTCCAGCGCACATTCAACTGGCCTGCAGACACACACACACACACACACACACACACACACACACACACACACACACACACACACACACACACACACACACACTCAGAGAGTTAAGGAAACCTCTATTTGAGGTGATATGGAGTCATGCTGTTTCCATGGTAACATTTCAGCTGCAAACCACGGAGGTGGGCCAACAAATCAAATGAGAACACTTTCCGCCTCTTGACAACAAAGAGAAGAATAGTTGAAGGACACAAAATGAATGAAAAACCAATGAGAAGGTGAAACTGTACTGTTTCAGACAACCGCGAGGGTGAAGAGAGGGGGAAAAAAACCCCCGTCATCGCTGGATTCTCAAGCATGATTGACAGAAAATATAGCAGCTCGGCTTTAATTTGCCATTGTCAGAATAAATATTTATCCTGCATTGTGAAGTCGAAACGCAATTTCATCGACAAGAAGTCAGGTGCAAATATGTGTATTTGAACCCCTTTGTAGCAGTTTGACAATAATAATCCAAAATATTAACAGATGATTTGCATTTTTTTTAAAAAGCCAGCAACACTTCAGAGTAGCACCTTGTTAAAGCAGCAAGGAAAGCATATTTTCTCCAGGTGTGAAAAACGTGACACTGTTATTTTGTGATTGAACTGTCAGTGACATGGAAAATGGTGTTAACGATCTTTTTCTGTTTTTCATTCTCCCGCTATGAATATTTTGTAGCGCCAACACCGCGCCTTTTATGACCACATTAATGATCAATAGCTATCGTATGTATTTGTCTTAAAATTTTTTTAAAAAAAGCAAACACAAAACACTTTGGGAATATAAACAGCAATTGAACCTGGGATAAACACTTTCAAGTAAAGGATATCATAACCTGTTTTGTTTAGGAGACAGTGTTTAGTATAATTATTATGACAGCATTTATGAATTGTTTTTACATGTGGATTTTGTATTCATGCACAATTTATAGGAAACTTTTTTTTTTTTAGACTGGCTTGCTCAGATGACAAATGGAATGTATTCTTCCCATTCTGTTCCCGCAATTTTGGCAATACCCTCTCGACCAATCCACGGATTAGAGTGCGTCTACCTCCTCCCTTTAGAGAACATTTTACTGCTGTTGCTACCCAAACGGAGGGGCCACATTAAATTGTATCACTCTTTTTTTTTTTGTGACCAACAAAAACAAAGAAAAAAAAAAGAGTTTCGTGACAGTGACGGATTTGAGCTGTGAAAAGGGATGTAAACAATGCATAGTTGTTCTATTCCCATTTCCAACCTACATCCACACGTGATGATGGAAAACCAGCTAACCGAAGTGGACATGGAGCAAAGGCTGTCATCGCTAATTGAGATCGATGATGCTGGTGGTGATCAAGGGATACATGTCCCATTTTGTTATGCCATTGCAAAAGAGACAAAATTTGATACGATGCCATGGTGAAGCAACGCAATATATTACACAGCACGCACCATCGCTCACCGTCAGAAAATTGACATTCATTTTTAGAATGAGGAAACCTTCTGTGGGTAGTCATGTTAACAATGCTCATGGCAGAGAAGTACATGGTCATATGCTTCTACGGAGCAAAGAAAAACAATGCTCACTGAAATGGCGGCAGTATGAGACTTTGTCTCAGCTTCTTCAACAAAAGTTCAACACAAATATGATCAGGGCTTGTTTGTGGTTGTTATGTTTGTAGCTGTGTGATTTGCGTCCTGTTGGAGGACCGATGACCAGGAGGGTGGAGCTGAGATCAAGCTCTCCGACACCGGGCAATACCGTTTCACTGTAGAATGCCTTGAGAATTCTCAACACTGACTCAAGAGCCCCTTTGCGGGATGCAACAAAGCTTCCCCCACAACATAACCAAACCAAACCCCCCCCCACCCCCAACACCCCATCCCCTTTTTGTGTCCATGGTGACGTTTTCTCCCTAAATAGAAGATGGGTAGGAAGTAAGAAGGAAGGAAGTGAATTCGATTAAATCCATCTCGCCATTTTAAAAACCACTGATCTTGCTCAGGATTGCAGGGAAATGGGAGCATATTGCATCTGATTTAGGATGACATTTTTTTTTTTTTATAATCCAGACTAAATCAGAAACCCAAAACTCAAAGACAGCAGTTTCAACTCACATACATAGACACCTAGTGTTGACACTCACAATTGCAACGTACTTTATACAAAAAGGACACATTTATACAAACTTTGCACTAAATAAACAAATACATGTAGACCCCCTGTTGAATCATCCTGATTTTAAAATTACTTGAGGGATACACCAAGAAATGATTGGAGGCGCAGATCCACAATATGAAACAGGAAATAAGAAATGAGTGACGAGAGACGCCAAGTAAACATGGTCTTGGAGGCAGGGCGGGACCGCAGAGTAATTAGTTGTAGTGATCACTCCTTGGCCTTAATCTCTTTAATTGCTCTGTGCTTAAAGGGGTAGGATATTAATGAGATGTCCTGCGACACAATAACTAATGCATTTTGTTCTTCTGGTCAATAGCCGTATGTTGGACTAAAGGTTTGGCAAGACTAATTAGGCTACAGCACTATCCCAACAGGCACAGCTAGCGATCTCACAAAGTAGACAACAGTGTTAAGGGGGAGAGTGGTTTCAATTGGACAATAATGTTAAGAATGGGATTTTAAAATGAAAACGACCTGGACAGATGGGACATGGTTTAATGGCACAGTTTTAGCTTCACAGGTGATCTTATGACATGATAAGAATCCTGAAAAAAGCTGCTATTATCATATATTGACTGTATAAAAGGACGAACAGTGGGGCGTCCATTAAAAAGGAAAAACATCAATCATTCTTTGGAAATAGATGAGAGAGAGTATGGCACTTCAGATGAAGCTAATGCTTTAATGTATTGCAGTCATCTTATGTATCTCTGAGTTTCATCAGTCTCTCTTCTGTGCTCTAATGTGCAAGAAAATGTTCACACCTCTAATGTGCAAGAAAATGTCATCAATATGCAATACGTGGCACATGCTGGTGACAGATGGTAACGCTTAAAGATGAAATGAAAAGACATTCAAAAGAAAACACTTTTTAAAAACTATTGTTCCAACAATTTTATATTATTATTACAGAATCATATTTTATCAACCATGATTTTATCACAACCCATTGATTTTGCATGATGTATTCTTATTGTCATCATTATTTCCCGTCATAGTTTATATGTAATCAAATTCATTGATAACCTCATCAAAATTCATAGTCAAAACACAACAAGAAACCATACAAGTGGAACCGAACAAAAGGACTACAAATCCCAGCGGCCAAACCCGGAAGCGGAGCGCCGGTACTTTTCACTCCAGTCGTAACGCTAATTTATCATTCAAACTTTCCAGTGCAGCCGGACAAACATGAAATGGCAACACTCCAAAAAAAAAAAAAAAAAAAAACTAAGCAAATACACCACCGCAATTGCAAGACCCAGCTTTGTCATTTTTACCCACGTTGTTTTAAACTGCCGATTGCGAACAGCAAGTCATTGTGATTGCGATGCAGCAAACATAAAGCGCCGCGGATACAAACGGAGCTTACCGTTGGGGACATGCTGACGACGAAGTGAGTGAGTTTCACTTGAAACAAACTGCGATGCCGCTCGAGTGAACGGTCCACCTGTCAGTGGCAGCCTCGCCCCTTTTAAAGCTCCAGGTAAATCCATCAGTACCCACCCACTTTATGGATAACAGCATAGGTGTCAAACTCAGGTCCTGGAGGGCGCTGTCCTGCATGTTTTCCAAGTCTCCCTGTTGCAACACACCTGATTCAAATGAACAGGTTCAATGTCAGGCTTGCGCAGAGCTTGCTGATGATCTGATCATTTGAATCAGGTGTGTTGCAACAGTCTTGGCTGTGGCTTTTAGTGGCGAGGAGAAAAGCCGCCTTCAAAGCAATGTACAAGGTTGGCATAGAAATGTGTTCAATATTTGCTTTCTGTGTCTTGGCTGCACAGTGTGGATGGCGTGAATATGAATGTATTTGTCTCAGTACTTTGTTGAATGCTTGAGAAACACGTTGCTCACGGTCAACGGTCTGCAATTGCAGGTAGCGATCCGAGCAGCCGAGATCAACGTTCCCCCTAAACTGCGCGCGTGAACAATTGCGCACTTTTCTCAAACTCAGCGCACAGCGTGACAGCTGGCGCGCACCACGCACACACTACATTTCGACACCCATTCCTTCATTTGCATCCCACGTCGATCTACAAAGAGGACACCAGACTATCCCCGCTTCCGTTAAAGTTTCAGTCGTGTGATCGCGGATGCGCACTCTGGTGTTCTACGATCGTTTTAGGCACGCTTTGACACACATTTACTCACTCTCACCACAGACGAGAGGCTGCAGGCGACGCGCGGACCGCTCCATTCAGAAAATCCAAACATGGATATAATTTACGAGCAACGTTCCTTCAAATTTTCCATCCGTATGAGCATTCACGCAAACTCCCTGAGCATCCCAGAGCCATGCTTTGCTCATCACTATCATGAAAAACAGGGAGCGCAACCAAATCATTTCGACACTGCTGAGCAACCTGGACGCTCCGCACGTGCATTTCCGATTTCCATTTGAACGTGCAACAATTAAATCTCAAAGTTGAGTTCCTATCTGATTTTCTCAGCTCATTTTTTTTTCTCTGCTGTGTGTTCCCTCCCCCAACCTTGTCATCTCCACCTTGCGACTCCCTTCACGTCTTTCTTCTCATCGCTCCCCTGCTCCATCCTTATCTAGTCATCCTTTTCATCCCTACCTTCTTCCCTCTCTCACTCCATCCGGCTCGCCTTTCATTCAGTGCACGGGCAGCAGCAGTCAAATTGATTTAGCCTCTGTGCTTAGGAGCACAATCAAGTCGCAGATTGGGTTTCCCGGTTACACACTCCCTCTGGCCCTGCGCATTGCTCTATATTTCTGCCACTGTTACTTCCACCTTTCCTCCCGCCCCATCTCTGTCTCCTGTTAGTCACACTATACACACACACACACACACACACACACACACACACACACACACACACACACACACACACTTTTTATACACGTCCATTCTTCTTACATACACTAAATGATTACATGATGCACCGGGTTTTGAGAAAAGTTGTTTCAAAATGTGCACATTGGCAGGAAAACAAATACATATACTCAACTAAAGTCAAACAGAGCCTTAAACCACAACCTCTTATGACATGTTCGGCATATGACCAGGGTTAGGGTTTGACTTTAGAAGGGCAGCGATAATCCATTAAAAGATAGAGTACTGTCTCTACAGCCCTGTGATGGAGTACAAATATTTTGTTTCTCTTCTTCAGTAGAATTGTCACACCCATGTAGTTTACTTCATGATTGAAATATTTCTGGCAAAATTATTGTGCATTGATGTCATACTTGAAGTGCAGAGCACCAAGTGGAAAAATAGTCCTGCCTGTACTGACGCATTACAAATTGATCGAATTAAAGATGGAATCAGCTCCTGTTGACTGCTGCTCAGCTCACACAACATCTCCAGCAGCAGATCACGACCAAAATGACAGCAGTGCTGAATTCTTGTAGTTGTCGATAACGAGGAGAACGTTACACCTAAGTGGGCGTATTTACAGGTTTTTATACAGTGGTGTGAAAGACTGTTACGGCATAATGAAGAGGGTTTTGTTTGTTTTTTGTTTTTTTAAATCAAGTGACAGAAATATTTCATATGTTCAAAAACGCCTTACCCATACTGGTCGGCTAAATGACTTTATATTAATGTCATTATTCATTTAGTTCTGCTGAGCTTCTTAAAGCATATGGTGAACCCGATGCGCAAGGTGACATCACTGAAGTAAAGTATCCATCCGTCCATTCTCTTATATCTTCACGAGGGTCGCAGGTGTGTTGGATCCTATCCCAGCTAACCTTGGACAAGAGGAGGGGTACCCCCTGAACTGGCTGTGAGTCAATCACAGGGCATAGAAAAACAAGCATTTGCACTCACAATTAAGAGTTTTCTATCAGCCTGTTTTTTTTTTTTTTTTTAAGAATAGAAGGGGAGGAAATGGCAGGAAACCAGAGTATTCTGAGAAACAGGCACAGGGAGAACATGCAAACCCCACAAAGAAATTTGCCCTCTGTGCTGCCTCGTAGAAAACTAAATAAAATGAAAGTAAATAAATACATGATCAAAATTCTATTCATTGTTTGTAAGTGTGTTTACTTTTTTAAGTAAGTGTGATTTTATCTCTTGTGTAGCCTGCATTTAATAGTAGAAAATGACTTTAACAGTTATCGACCCAAGTCATTTTCTGATAAGATGCTTTTAGTTTGACTCAATTATTGTTCTTCGATACTCTTATCGAGGACTGGGTTTTTTTTTTTTTGCTACAAAGTCCATTATGAGAATAAATGAAAAGGAAACCTTAGTTTCTGTTCCAGGCACTTTAAGGAGTTGAATTCAAAATACAAGAAGTGTACTTGGGGGGCCTTGACACAAAGTCACAAAGCATTTTCCAGAGTTGTAACTTTTTGCCAACACAGACGGTTTCCAGACAGGAGCCTCATCACTCCATTCCCTTACGAGCACCAAACCTCCACATTGCAACCACCTTTTCAAAATACTTGAAGGCATTTTGTTTAGAGCCAAACTAATTTACTGGAGGTTTGGCTGACCTCGGTGTTTGTGTGTGCGTTCGTGAAAATGTTCATGGTTACTCGTAAAATTGTTTGCTTCATAAATGCATTCGATCACTGCAAATTATCTTGATTGATGAATGCCTCTCTAGGAAATTAATCTTGAGCCATACTAACTGGACAGACTGCTCCAATTATCCCCCATTGCTGCTCCACTCCCCATTGATTAATATTGACATGAGGTGTTTGATGCATGACCTCGGAATGCAAAGTCCAAATCTATGCCTTTCAGTGACTCTTCCGGTCTCTGTTTTGCAAGCTGCTGATGCCACTCTGTGACATTCTAAACTCGGTGGCCACATCCGTCTGATGTTCTGTTTGAAGCCTCGCAATGTCGACGCACTCTTCATGAATTGTTAAGTGTTGTTTTGGTCTCGCAATTTCCAAAATGAATTGCACGATGAGGAGGGCTGCTCAAATGCCAATTCGAATTTCACTAGGAAATATAGTGGCCCATTCATGGATCTAAAAATGTGTTGTGAATGTGAATGTTGAACAATAATCAACAGCAAATAGAAGTCAAATTGAATTCGAATCGAAAGCCCATTTTAGGTTCATCCTGGAATTTCACTCGGAAGCAATTCGATACGATCAGATGAAATAGGATTTTCCCTGTTAGATTGACATCGCAGCAACATGATAGCTGATCCTGCACACGTTCACCATATTCAGACCAGATAAGATAGAATACAAAAATCTATATCCCATGCTATGCTAGGTGCTAAAAATAAGAAATTTTATCTTATAACAGGAATATCTTTCTGGATCGGAAAATGGATAGATGGATGTTGCTCATTTGACTCAGGGGTGCTGTATGGCAGGTCAGCTGTCTAACTGGAAATATTCTTCTGTAATATAATTGACTGCATTTGTTTCCTTATACGTTGAAGAATTATCGGTACATTATTGTTGTATGATGTCACGAGAGGAAGTCCGAGGTTAAATGCTTCTTTTGGAATGAGCATACCGACTGGTGTATTATGCTTGTCTTTGTATATCCGTCTTATGTTTCTTTTTTCTCTGTTGTTCCCGATCAATGGCCCTTGAATGCGGTTCCACTACCTGCGGATAACACCGCTGTCGACTGAGTGTTTAAAAGATCAATGGTTGTCTCAATCCTTTTCACGACATCAAGCTTCAAAGAGTCAGCTATTGCCATAAAGGTCACTCTTTTGGTTTGATGCCACATGTGTGGGCTATATTCCAGGTTTTCTCCACATCTTGTTCAATAGCCGACTTTCACAAATGGCAACGGAGCCGATGTCAGAAAGGATCAAAGAAATGACTGTAGATGGAGGGTGTCTAAAGGCCCTTTCACACGATACTTAACGCATTGATGAAGATGTATTGTATTGTATTGCAGTGTGCTATCATCCAATCCATTCAAGTTGACAAAGGGGCGGCCCGGTGGTCCAGTGGTTAGCACATCGACCTCACAGTGCAGAGGTCGTGGGTTGGATCCTGGCTCCTCCCTTCCCTTGTGGAGTTTGCATGCTCTCCCCCGGCCGGCGTGGGTTTTCTCCGGGTACTCCGGTTTCCTCCCACATTCGAAAAACATGCATTGCAGGCTGATTGAATGCTCAAAATTGTCCCTAGGTGTGAGTGTTTATGCGGATGGTTGTTTGTCTATGTGTGCCCTGCGATTGGCTGGCAACCGGTTCAGGGCGTCCCCTGCCTACTGCCCAAAGGGCGATGAGCACGCCCTGTCACCCCGATGAGGATAAAGCGGATAAGAAATTGGATGGATGGATGGAAGTTGACAAAGGTAGACTCCGAAGGACTGCAGCGGTGTCAGAGAAGTGTTTGCTCCCTGTTGTGCTCATTGAGCTCATGGAAAAGCTAGATGTTTGTTTTTTTTTCCATCTCCCGCTTGTCTCCTGCCACATTTTTGTTTTGTTTCTCTTCTTGGTCTGTAAAGTTATGTCGAGGGAAAAAAGTAGGAGTCCTTGAGATCTGAAAATGCATCAAGTGCACACGGCACATACAGAGGGCACATGGATTATATGATTCAGTATGGTGCTATTTTATACAGAAAGAAGGCTACTTTTAAGATGGCCCCGTGCACAAATAGAATGTCAGTAAAAGGGAGCCCAAGGCTAAGGAAATGTGGTTGAATTCAAGAGTCCTTGTTAGATTCCACCCTGCAGGACCATCCCTTTTTCTAACAGGGAGCGCCCAGGATGGAGAGTCAAACAAGAACTACGAAGAGAAGTGGGGAGATTAATATAAAATGAGGTAGAGCGGAATGTGGACTTAACTGAAAGAAGTCGACTCAGAAAAGTGGCACTTTTCTCATTATGAAATGTTGAATTATTCACTGAAACTCCCATTTAATTTCACTCCACTGAAAATAAATGATGACTTTCGACATAACCTTTGTATTGAGCATCTCGCCAAATTGCACTTTTTACCGTCAGTATGGTGAGTAGATATTTTGTATTTCAGACTCGTGCTGCATCAGTACCTGTTGGATAAGACTCCACTTGATTTCATTGTTTATCCATGATAAAAAAAAAAATCCTACTCAGGCTCGGCTATCGGTTTTATTCTATCGATAACCCCATTGAACTCAAAAATGAAATGCATACTGTAATATTCCTACATTCCAGTATATGCATTTGAGGTGCAGATCATTCTTTTTGTCCACCTTCTCGGCCAAGGGCTATCGATAGCGATAGGGTTATCAATCAAACATTAACTTAAAATTCTTCTCGCACCAGAATTCTCCTGGAATTGACAAATTTTCAGCATCATCAATCACGCATGAGCAATGTTTGAGCAGGAGGCGCTTTCTGTCATGGTGATAAGTACTCGATCTGACCCGAGAGCTTGTCATAAAGGTTTGAAGCACATTCCAGGTAATGTCATGAATATGATTTCCAAAATATCTGTTCTTGTTTTTTGAATCATGTTTTGGTCCAAACATGCAAATTTCATCACTACCTCATTATCTTTGTTATTTTGCTCTCTTGAGTTCATAAACAAGCGTGTGATGCTGGCGCTTGTGAGAAGCAAGATCTTCCATTTCCTCCCCCGCAATGGTCCGTTGCCCAAAAAGCACCGTGCAATTATTGATGAGGTTCATTATCAATAATTCAGCTATACTCTGATTAGCCAAAAGGATTGATGAAGGGGCTCTGCGCCGAATCCTCTCACGTCCACATCAATCCTTGACAAAGCCCGAGGCTTGCTGTCTCCCTTCCTGTTTTTATTATTTTGGCGTCTGTCTCATTCTGTCTGTTCTCCGTTACCTTTCTTTCTATCACTTCTTTCTCCTCTTTACGTACTTCTGTACCTGACCTTCTCTCCTTATTCATGCAATGTATCTACATTCCAGACATGCCTTTGTCCTTTGAAACACTTAGATCCACAGGTGGCAAATGTCACACTGCCTGCCAAGAATGTGTGTGTGTGTGTGTGTGTGTGTGTGTGTGTGTGTGTGTGTGTGTGTGTGTGTGTGTGTGTGTGTGTGTGTGCGTGTCAAAGGGAAAACTAGAGGGATGGAAGTGACTAATGTTACCCTTCAAATGAATCTTGTTTTTTTTGTTCGTTTTTTTTTCCCCCAGAAATGTGCGAATTGATAGGCCACCTGACCAACCTCACAAACCTCATAAGGACAGCTGAGTGCAGGAATAAGATGTGAGCGTGTGGATCGCGGCCCAGACGAATTCTGTTTCAGTCAGTCTTGCCGTGTATTTGAGTTGTTGTGCATCCTAGTTGTGTTGGCCCCTCTTGCTGTTCACAAGGCAACACAAAGACTCACAGCAGTAGAGAAAGGGGGAAGGAAATCTTGCCAGAATAGAAAATACAGATTTTAGCAAGGATCATGCAAATTGACACACATGATTTGCTTTTGCGGGCCACAGAAAATGATGTGGAGGGCCGGATGTGGCCCACGGGCCTTGGGTTTGACACATGTGCTTTACATTCATGAAAGGGGTCATGTTATCTTTGGTAACGATTCATTTTGATTATGTTGCAGTATTATTGGATTTGGTCTGACTGACTTAGATCAATTGAGCTTTGACTCAATGAAAATAATTTTCGATGTATGTGCACCTCTGGTCTATTTCATTCTACTGCCCCTGTTCGTTTCAGACAGAACTGTGCAGTGGTTTCAAGAAAGTATTGTCATGAAATTGCAGAAACCACCGTGCGTTCTCGTAGCGATTATTGGGAGCACATGAAATCACACAGGCTGAAGATACGACATGCCAGCCGCCACTGCTGGTAGTACAAATTTAGGAAGTGTTCAGTGATATGAGAAGGTAGGAACAATTGTTATATTACCTCTGCCAAGCATTGGCCTTTCTTTTTGTCCATCTGTCACTTCATCTGTCAGCTCGATCATTTTAAAACTCAGGGGGGCTCAAATTTGTAGGGGGTGTAACATGGCATAAAACTGCACTCGGTGCAGTGAAGTTCGCTTGCTGTGCAGTGTTGAAGTCGCTGTGTGAAACCAAACCCTTCAAACTTCTCTCTTCATCCAATTGTCGGTACACGTGCACAATGGTTTCATCTTAACCTTTGAGCTCTTAGAACCTTTTCTTCCTTTGTATGAGTGTTTCATGTCGAGTCGTGCTGATGGTGTGTATTTGTTTGTATCTTTACTCACCTGTTATTCATGTTTGCCGCTCCTTTTGTGCGCGTGTGTTCATTGCCAAGTGCATTAACCTGTCAAAGTGCAAAGCCAGCTCATATCTTACGTCTAACGGCAAGATAAGAAAACCACTCCGCTTTTGATTTGAGGCGAGAAAAGTGGTTTAGCACTCCTCTTTGATATATCTTACCTCCTCCTCCTACCCTATATTTGTCAATTTCATTTTTATCCCGGTTGGTCTGACAGCAGGACTAGTGCCCGACTTACCTGTGGAAGGTGCTTCATTTGGACTTTTATTTGTTTGCCAACGAAACAGCGGGGACAGAATATTGCCGTATGCCGTTCTGCTGCAGTCGAAGAATTGCAGAAGCGGGGATTGGTATCAGGAATACTTTCTCAACATTGCATTTCGTTCATTTAGGATATGATGATTTTCTGTGTGAAGCACTGAAAGCTTGACAGATAAACATATTGTTTAATCTATGCTTCCCTTATCGCGACTTAATTACAGTGATCGAAACAGTACTTTTTTTTTTGCTTGATTACACTTAAGAAAAGAGAAATGAGCTACAGTACATTGCTCATTGTTAGAAAACAATATTCATGCCTAATTTATAAAAAATTAACTGCCAGGCAGGAGGCCAAGAGGAAGACCAAAGAGGAGGTTTGTGGATGGAGGGAAAGAGGACATGAATGTAGCTCGTGTGAAAGAAGAGGATGCACAGAAAAGGGGTAGATGGAGGCAACTGATTCGCTGTGGCGACCCCTGAGGGGAAAAGCCAAAAGGAGAAGAAGAAGATCAAAGCAAGAACAAAATTCATTGTTTTAATTTGGAAGGTCAGAACAAATCTAAATATTGTCTTAATTACAAAACATTTTTATGCTTTCAAAGTGTGTAATCATCAGTATCAATATTACTTATACATCTGAGGTGCACTGAAACGTGAGCTGTGATTTAAGCATAAAAAGCAACAGGGATGCCTGCTTTTTGCAAACAATTGACATGCTTCATTCTTATTAGTCCATGCAAGGTATGTTAACAGTCAATCAGCTTTTTTTTTTTTTTGGAGGGAGGGGGGGGGGCACATCTGCACCAGCACAGACACATCAGCGGTCACAGTAGTGCACCTCGAGGTTTTCGGCACGTTCAGCCAATGCAAAGACATAAATCAGTATTTAGTCTGAATATAGTGTGTGTGGCCAATGTGACAGACTGTTTATGTGCTTGCTATGAACCTACACTTCCCTGCTTTTGACTCCATCAGCAGTATAAATATTCGTTTAGCAGAGAACCTATTAGATGTAAGCGATGCGCCAGACTCAACCAGCCATCTTCATTTGTGTTATCAGGTCTTGCCTCCACAAGTCACCTCCTTCCGTCTGCTCTCTGGCTCCCGTCCGCTTTCGCTGAGTGTAAGATAAACGACTCGGAAAAAAAAAA
>CAAKHF010001384.1:7420-17652 GCA_901007745.1 Hippocampus kuda | reverse complement strand
TGTATCATCTATAAACAAGAAAAAAAACCCTGAAAACATTTCAGTTTTGTAAAGATGATATATAGATATTAATGACATATTGAATGAATTCCCCCGAATTTATTATATATATATGTGTGTCTGTGTTTACGCGAACACGTACTCAATGCCTTCTCCTCTGTGTATGCACATTGTGTGTTTGCGTATGCGTTTGTGGGTGGGTGTGTGTACGTGAGAGAGAGATCGTGTGTGTGTGTGAGTGTGCGTGTGTGTGCATGTGTTTGTAAGGACAATGTGCTCAACTGCGGACTCCTCAGAGGTTAACAAGTCAGCAGGAGAGGTTCTGCGTCACCAACACAATCAGCAGAGAGTCTTTACATCAGGACCAGAGTTTCCACCATTATCTGGCCCAAATGTCTCGGGACTGGAACACACTGTGGAGCTGCAGTAATGGTCCAATTGCATGCAAGACACACAAGAATCCCATGACTGCAGGCATCTGTAATTATTTGCTATGCAATGCCAAATGAGTTAAAGTTAGAAAATTGCACGACAACAGGGCCCAAATTGAGACTCCCAGCAAAATTGTATTTGGAAGCCCAGCCACATCGCAATAGTAACTATTACTACTATGACAAGTCTGACTCCCATCGTTACTATTAGTACAACAGAAACATACATTGAAATATATAAAGTGAGAAGCAAAGTTGAAGACAAGTGAGTGGAAAGAGACGTCTCGCTGTGTAAATGCGGGTCAGATGATCGTTCAGATGTGGCGTCTCCTCATTGCCGCAATCATTGCCTCTTTCCTTAATCAAATGCTGCAAATTTGGCTACCTCATGGGAGTTCATATGCGCAATGCAGGCCGCCGCAGCCCCACATCCACTGCACGTTTGCGTCCCCTTGCTCAAAATGAAACCGCCTACAGAGGATGAGGCCCTATGCACCATGCATGCTCTGCGTTTAAGGAGGGGCGGTCCTGCATAACAATACACATATACGAGTGACCCAAGTTCTGAGTTGTGCGCCTATAATACAATATTTGGATGCCTTTTTGGGGGGTTACCTTACAGCAAGAAGCACTTTTGCAGAAAGTGAACAGTTCTTCGAAAAGGAGGTTTCAAGCTGACTATTGACACTCTCAGTTATTGTGTGGTGTGAAACTCAACATAAAAACAAGAGAACTATGTAATTAAAAGAAGCATATAGCTTTGCCTTCATTAAGCATTTGGCTTAATGTTAACAAATAATGACCCCCCCAGATGTTGAACAAATAGGATTGGTGTCGCAGCATGATAAGGATTTGGCTACCAACTGTGAAGCAACACACACAGACAATACAACAATACTCACAGGCATATATTTTTTATCCTCTGCACAGAATGACATACATTTTACTGAAATCTGACATAGTCCATTCCATATAAGTGTCACAAAAAATAAATGTAGTCATTAAAAAAAATGCTGAATTCTATATTTGTCATCTTTCACCAAATATTTAAAACAAAATATTTCCATCACTCCATTCATTATCTGAAGCGCTTATTTCTCACAAGGTTTCCGGGTGTGCTGGAGCCTATCCCAGCTGACTTTGGGTAAACAAAATATTTTTTATCACTAAAGAAACTAATAAACACATTCGGGTATATTTATTTAAAAATGCATACAAACTGAATTATTTTTACATTGTGCAAAATCTTACTATACCAACATGATTTGTTGAAAATTTTTACGATTTACAGTGTCTGTAATAAAACTCAAGTCATTTTAATTGGGTGAAATTGGGCGAAGGGAGTAGGCGGTAGGACGGCTGGAAACAGATGAGGAACACATGTTGACTTGGGGCCCACGACAAGAAAAACAAACTAAATATAATTAAGACCTTTATTCATGGAAAGTTTGCAAGAATAATACACACGGGCATCAGCGACTTTCCAGTCTGAAAAGTGCAGCGTTTGCAGTGAGAGCTTGTTACAGACTTCCACCTGAACGACCAGAGGATTTAGTATGGACATTTCGCAAGAAGGTGAACAAAATCGTAAATCATTTTAAACGTATTTAGAATAAGTGCTGGGGAATGTCGGTATGTTTTCACCCGAGGGTTATGATAATGGACTTGTAGACTTCTCTGTAGGCATTCCGGAGCAGAACGTACGGGAAGCATCTTTCCAGCATGTCTTGGCTCAAGAACGCAGACTCCTCCACAATCTAAATAATACAGTTGATGAATCACAAGTGAGAATGTTAGCAAGGATTAGCCTAATTTCCAATATGCTGTATTGCTTGGTTTGGTTCCGCTTGCTTATCTATTTTATTTTTCTTGTGTTTACACACAGTTAATGCATTTATGACATAAAATTAAGGGGAAAAGCGGTATTTAATCCCCCAAAAGCCACAAAAATAAGTATTGACATGAATTTTGTGACTTTATCAAATTTGATCCATTCAATGAAGAAATATGATGAAATTATACAAATTAAATTTAATTTTACAAACTTTATTTAGTACCATATTCAGAAACATATAGTAATATATGCTGTATATTTTGCCAAGTTTTAAATCTTAGGTACATGTAGAACGTAAAATTAAGGAAACAAATTGTATAATTAATAATTACATACAATTAAAAACACATTCGAGTCGATTTATGAAAATAAAAAACAACTATGGAATCCATTACATTAAACTAAACTTTTAGAGTTTCTTTTTTTAAGCAACATAAACGGCAACCCTCAGCAAAACTGTAATTTGTCATGATCATGCAATTGATTTTTGCCCAATGATTTAATATTGTGAATAAATGAAATGACTAATAACGGAACAGAACCACAGCGCTTATTGGAAACTGCACTTTTTAAGTTTGTAAACAGTCAAGGTAATTTTATTTTTTGCTAATTGGTCAATATTTCATCATCAGAATTGAAGCCCGAGCAGGAAGTGGAGTCAAATTTAGAGTGAGCCACGTAATTAGCATTCCAAACTGTACTGCAAAGCATTTAATGGAAATGGTGTGAGTTTACCATGTGCAGGAGCAGGTAGATGGACTCTCTGTTTTTGCTCTCCACATTTTGTCCCATCTGAAGCAGGGCACAGGATGCCAGCTGTGCGCGTAGAAGGGAAAGAAACATGCACATTCAAGCACAAAAAGTTGTTAATTTGCCGATTGATTTTGAACAATCAGCCACAAAATGGCTGAGGTTCAACCTCATCCACAAAATGGCTGCAGTTTAATTCCAAATGCAGCTATGTGGCTCTTGCCTCTACCGAGCATAATTTCAAACCAATTTTCTGAACAATCCAAGGGATAACTTGCGGCCTTGTCAAAGCAAGTTCACCTGTAAAGCAAGAATTCACTTGATTTTGAAGCGTCCGCCACAAAATGGCTGTGGTTCAACCTCAAACGCGGCATGTTGTTTCTCCCGTCTGTACCGATCACAATTTGGAACCAATCTTCTGAAATGTTCCGGGGATTATTGATGACCTCGTTCCAAGTAGGATCCCAGATGATTTTGAGTCAAAGCAGGGGCTCAGTTGATTTTGCATGATCAATCAGCCACAAAATGGCAGACTCCATCTTTCTTAAAACTATCGGAATACTCGTGGTCTTCCCAAAGCAAGATTAATCTTGATTTTGAGTCAAACCGAGAACCAGTTTGTCCAAACCAGTCTGCTGGAAAGCGCCCGGGGATTATTTGTGACTTCATCAATGTCGATTTTTCCACCCGGATAATTTGTGATTGGTTTCAAAAGCTAAAATGGAAATGAAAAACCCTGGAAAGGTTTTGTGGAGCACTCACCAGGAGAAACTCTTTGAGGTGCTGCTCTATGTTCTTGTTCTGCACCGTCAACATGGCGGAGGCCACCTGGTTGATGGCCAGCGCCAAACAGTGGATGTTGTTGTTGTGGCCTGATGGAAACAAACATACAATGAACAACACACACAAAAGTCAGTGTTGATGACACAAGAGTGTGGGTGAGTGCATGAGTGAACCGTGAGCGTGCGAGTGCGTGACGTACAGTCAGCGGAACCCGAAAGAGGATGTTTTTGTAGGCCGTCAATTAGCGCGGCTTTGTTAACCAGCCGTTAAGTTTAAGAGTAAGAGGAAGCATGCCTCCGCCATTTCCTCGATTGCTTTTGGAGCTCGTCAATGGAAAGTGGAGGCAAAGTCGATAACATGGCGCGCTTTGATAACGCCATTACCGCAGACTCTGTGGCAAATAGTTTGGGGTCCAGACACGCCAGCAGCAGCAGTGACTGTGTCAATGCACGTCAGTAAACAAAAAGTCTCAACACAAAACACGTGTTTCGCATTAGCCCCAGACATAGTTGAGAGCGGAAAGTATGACACGCTTGCTGTTCTCAGGGTGAGATGCCGTGTTTACGCACGCACTCCAGGACACGATATTAGGTGCACTCGAATATTCAAGTCAGTGACCCGGTGGAAAGTTGAGTCTTATTATTAAGAGGGCAACAATGTGGGATGTGGAAAAAAATCCTGTAATTTCCAATTTCTTTCTTTTTTTTTTTTTTTTTGCTCATTTAACCCTTTCGAGGACAGCGGTGACTACAGTGGCCAGCTTACCGTGTTATCAGTTGCAGGGTGCACGAAAGGGTTAAGTTGAATTTTGAAGGAAAGTCAATGTGAGAAAAAAGGGGTTGTGCAATGAGAATAAAGCTACCTTTTTACTAAAAAACAAAATCTGACTATTGTCATAAGCATTCATGTCACTCGATTAAAGTTGTACTAAAATACAATTGAAATTAAAATAAATACATTTCAGAGAAAAAAAAAACCCATAATCTTAAGAGTTAACATTACATCTTTTCCTCGGGAGGATTTTACAATCAGTTGAACCCTCCAACAAAATGAAAAAGTACGACTGTTAGCCCATCAAAGTTGTATTTTTAATAGAATGAAGTGGTGATGTTAAATTGGGAATAAAAAAAATTGAATTTTTTTTTTTGCAAGAATAAAATGTTTACAAGTCACACTGTCAAGAGAAGTCGTAACATGACAAAAACATTCTTAAGAACAAAATTGTAACATTATTACTAAATTATCAGAATAGTACAAGAATAAATGGGAGTTGTGAAAAAAAATTATGGGAATATTTAATGAAATTTTCAGTTTTAAGTGGGGAGAAGTTTGTCATATTGCCTTATTGTATAATTATTATTATTAATCATTTTTTATTAATTGGGGAAAGATGTAATTTTCCCCTTTTTATGTACCTAAATAATATAACTATGAGCATTTTTAAAACCAAATGTTATTTTTTTAAATAGGGGCCGAAGTCGGAAGATTCCTCTTACGTAGCTAAATAATGTAACTGAGATTATTATTATTATTTTTTTTTAACACAATGTCCATTCTTAAGTGACACCTATAATTCTACCCTTCATTTACACAGCTAAAAAACAATGATGAGATTTTTAATTTCTTTTCCTGAAATGTTCATTTATAAGTGGGGGAGAAAAGTCCTAATTTGCCCTGCTATGTAGCTAAATAACATGACCCTTCCTCTGGGATATTATTCTCCTCTTACCCTTTAGCATGGTGGTTACTGGTACGTTATTATCACATCGGCTGTCAAGAATTTAATTCCTGGCTGAAATGTGACGATGCGGCTGAATCCATTGAATGTATTGGTTCACGATGGCTGATGAATGTCAGGTTGAGGGTTGTGTGAACACTTGATCTTGTCAGGGAGTCACGATTAAATGTAACAAACGCGCACCTCCGTGCTCTCGGCTGTAGCAAGAGTTGGGATCCAGGGCCAAACTCGGCAGGGACACTGCGATGAAGACCAGCAGCAAGCACGACAGCTTGTACTCCTCCTCGATGGACATGTTATCTATATATGTGTATAATATTGTTTTTAGAAAACATTCATGAGTTCAAACACTTTTTTGGGCATCATAACTACAACGTATATTTTTACAGTCACCTGTCTGCATGCTTCTGATAGCGGAGACAAGCGCCGGATCTACATCGCAGCTCATTCCTGCAGCGGACGCCATTTCGAACACGCTAAGCGTCACCTGGAAACATGTTCAGCCAGAGATTCTCAAAGTGTGATATGGGTGTCACCAGTAGTGAAAGAATAATTGCCAAAGTACGGTTCAGTGTATCTAACTTTGAAGTTAAATATCATTGCATGTAATCTTGAAGAGCAGTTTGCTTTTGAAAATTCATTTCGGTACAATTTTTACAACGCTAGTGATTTTGAATGTTAGTCATGATGGTGGTAACAGTGCTGAATAGTTTCCTTTGATGTGGTACTTGGTGTATAAAGTTTAAAAACCATTACAATAATACACAATCCAGATCAACTATGACACATGAAACTAAAAGGCTTCACAAAGAGCCACGTGACATCACTCTCTTTGTAGTGGTGTCCGGAGTGTCTACAGGGCGGTTTAACATATGCACTAAATACAGTCAAACCCTTCTTACTCATGGTTCATTTTGACCAAATTTCACCTATTCACATTTTGTTTTCTGTGGAAGCACAACTATTCGTGGAAAACGTCACCATCCACATTTTAATGAGTATTAACTCACAACGTGACTGGACCAAAGTCGGATTATTGCACGGTATTAATTAGTCAATTAGAATAAGTTACATAGCACTACGGCATTTTATTTGGAAAAAAAAATCTGGTTAATTATATTAGTGTATGTGGAAAAAAATGAGTGGATCAAAATTATATACTCAGAGAGAAATCATTTTAAAAAAATGAAATGAGAAAAAAAAGTGATGTTAATGATTACACGATAATAGACATATTTATACATGATTAAAGCTGTAATGCAACGAAACAAAAGTCAATGTTTTGTGACTATAAAAATCATCAAAGGTCCCGTTCGTCTTATTTTCAACAGGAGGAAGTTGCAATGCCACAAGAAAAGAAGGTTATCATGTTCTGAGATTAAAGTCAAATGTTCACAAAAATAAAGTCAAAACATAACGAAAAGGTTGCGATTTTCCAAGATTAAAGGACGATGTGCACATTTCACATTGTTCATCATCTTTTAATTGGAACCGTACTGAGCCCACTGGATTTCTCACAATAAACCAAACAAGGAGAAGCAAATGTTTGATTAAAGCGAACTGAAGGGTGAATGTTGGTATTGCCCTACTTGCACTGACATGGTGTTTCCGCTGATGTGGTCTCTCTCACGGCGGGGGGTTTGGGGTTATCCTGGTCTGAGCTGTGGCACGGCTGTCATGCCTCACTCAGGGGCCAGACGTAAGCAAAACGGGGGGGGCCGTGGGCCTTGTCGTGTCATGTTCACATAAGAGTACTCCGCCGGGAGATAAAGAATTTAATTTGGTGGGTAACTGCGGGCACACATTTGTCCCCCCGCCACCCCTCTGTAACGTCCACACTGTCCTCTCATTTCAACAAACACACCACACAATTTCTGCTACATGTTTAACCTTTTGATTAAATTCCCCGTATGCTGTCATGTAACTACACAGCGATAAATGTCAATACATGGTACGCATGTATCCACTTGGGATCGTTTCCATGGTAACATAATGTGACAAGTCGTACTCGTACTGGTACCTTGATGTCCGTGTCAGGAGAGACGCAGTCCTTCAAGCATTCGATGGGCCCCATCAGGAAAGGGCAATGCTTCTCCAACACCTGTATTGTGTGTCAGAATCCAAAGTTAGTGAAATAAATGCACTTATTAATTTATTTTTGAGGTTGAAATGATCAAATACATTGATGTATCATCTATAAACAAGAAAAAAAACCCTGAAAACATTTCAGTTTTGTAAAGATGATATATAGATATTAATGACATATTGAATGAATTCCCCCTATATATATATATATATATATATATATATATATATATATATATGTGTGTGTGTATATATATATATACACATATATATATATATATATATATATATATATATATATATATGTGTGTGTATATATATGTGTATATATATATGTATATATGTATGTATATGTATGTATATATGTATGCATATGTATGTATATATGTATGTATGTGTATATATATATATATATATATATATATTTTTTTTAACAGCTTTAGGGGCAAATGGGTTCTTCCTTAAAAAAAAAATGAAGTCGAAAATATTTGAACATGGACATCAAAATGTTCATTTATTCAAAAAAATCAAAATAAAAATTACTGCATTTGGCCGGCGACCACTTCAAGCTTTACCCTGCCTCTTGCCAAACAACTAAATCGGCTCCAGCACGCCCACGACCCGAGTGAGGATCAGCAGTTCTTTGAATGAATGAATAATGTAAAATATGATAAATACTGTTTGAAAAAAATATAAATTACAGTTAAATAAATTACATCATGTTATTAAAACCCTAATATAAAATACAATTAATTTATTAAATACAAAGCAAAAATATCAAAGTGGACTCAATTCGACATATTATTGTATCGATCAAATAAATTAATATTGAATATATTGAACTTTTAACATGGACATATAGTACAAATGTGTTCTATTATTTCACAAATAATATTGTAAAATAAACCAATTACCTTTTAAGAAATAATATAAAATACAGCCAAATAATTTACTTATTTTGAAAATTGTTAAATACCAAGTAATATTACAAATTCATAAAAATAATATTTTTAAAGCAGCAGGAACAAAAGTGGTATATATACTATACTACATTATACTAATGTAATATAAAATGAATAAAATATCAAATGTATGTAAAATACAACTACATAACAATATTTTAAACTGTAAATAAAACAAATTAGTTGATTTAACAAATAATATAATTTCCATTATTTTCCTCGCTGGATAGACATTTTTTAGCACTTCCACATAATATTTTTAAAAAAAACAACAACAAACAAAAACATCTTTTGAAAAGTCACCTCTTTGAGGCAGTCCTGCGCCATGGATCTGAAGGACAGGATCACTCCGATGATGGTCATCCTCTTCAGCAGGCTGTCTCCTCCTGGTGGTATTGGGAGACACCTTGGCAAACTTGCTTTTGGAAGCAGCATGTGACTCATTTCCCGGGATTCTCGCCATCCGCTCAGTTCCATGTAAACACTTTTATATTTGTGGCCACGAGGCAGCTCCTCATTTAGTACAAATGCACTTTGGCCTTCGCAATGTTGTCCTTGTTCCCCAGTTGAGAAAGGAATGCTTTTATGAGTTTGCGGTGAACCCACTTTGAGTCGGCGATGTGTCCCAATACCTTTGTCGCACCAAATCACTCACCTGTCAGTCTCCTCTTGAGATTGGCCATCTCCTCCACCTCCTCAAAGTTGTTCCTCATCTGCACCAGGATGTCCATATTCTCCACCACGAGTTTCTAATGACAGTAACATTATTCTTAAAATGTTGCATACAACATTTATAATAATAATAATAATAATACATTTTATTTATAAGCGCCTTTCAAGACACCCAAGGACACTTTACAATAGTACATTTACTCTAGTAATAGAATAAATGTATACTCTAAGTAATAATCCCCTCAATGAGCTGTCACTTTACTGTGATGGAGGAGTTTGTGCATCCTAATAATCCCATTTTATGCTCCAGGAAGATTTGGAAAAAGTGGCTGGGGAGAGGGAAGTCTATGCTTCCCTCCTAAAGCTATAATAAATAAATTTAATAAATTTAAATTTAATAAATTTTAAAAAAATGTAATATTCTGTATATTTGTCATCAAAATTACCAGTCTTCTTATTATTAGCAATAATAGTAGTAGTATCGTTATTCTTGACAGAGCATACAACACTACTCACAGGCATATGTTCTTTATCCTCTGAAAAACACATATTACTTGAGCTTCGTTGTGATGGTCTTCTGTGTTTCATCATTTACCGATATGCATCATGTATGCATGCATTATTTTAGGACCACCCTATTGAGTGCTATTTTTCTTAGAAAAGTATGTTGCAATTTTTTTGGGAGATGTTTTTTCAGACTTCTGCATGTATGGATGGCATTTCCATTCATTTCAATGGGGGGAAATGATGTAGCACCGCTGTAGTTTTAGAACTATTTCACAGTGTATGTTCACAGTGTCAGGCCTACATATCGTTCATATATATATATATATATATATATATATATATATATATATATATATATATATATATATATATATATATATATATATATATATTTTAAATCTATACTACTGGTGAGTCCACACACGTGTCCATTATTTGTTTGCAAATTATTGACCGAACTTGTTGAAAAT
>CAAKHF010001372.1:24461-44461 GCA_901007745.1 Hippocampus kuda | reverse complement strand
CACTGCTGCAAAGCACAAGCACAAAAAAACCACATTAAAGGGACACTTGTATATCTTTCAGATTCTTTTATGCATTTCTTGCATGACATATTGTTCATTTGTCCAGGTGTACCTAAGGTTGTAATCACTGAGTGTAAAGTGTTGTTGAAAGCACTTTTGTTTTCCTTTCATCTTGCACAATGCTTAAGATGTCAATCAATATTTTTTTTTTCACGATTGTTTCATGTGACTATAATGCTTTGACAAAAACAAATATGTTTCGTTTGATTAGCGGTCTTATTTTAGAAGGCGTGTATTTGTTGCTTTAGTGATTCTTGATCGAGCAGAGAAGAGAGACACGTTTTATTTTAGTGTTATGACAATAGTCCTTTTATTCTCAGCAGCTATCAGCGAGGGTCTTATTAAGCAGCCTTTCTGTATGTTTCAACTGTTACAGTCCGAATGAATAATGTGATTTGATTCTAATTACTTACAATAATTGTGTATGTTGAATTTCTATTATTACACTATTGCAAACTGGGTTTTAATACTAATGTGGCCTTTATGGTGAAGTGTGTTTCCCAAAAATCTGGAATGTGTTGTCTTTATGCCGCCTGTGTCGCTTTAAGATGTGAAGATGGATGCAGGGTTAATACATGCTTTGCGCTTGGCTTTTAGAGTTCTGTATTGTTTTATTAAAAGCCGCTTGCACTACATTGCGAGTTATACTACTCTCAGCAAGATCGGAAACAATCCACAGAACCCCGCACCTGTACAATGTCAGTGTGTGTTTAACGGTACAGCATATGTAATGCCTTGGAAACTCTTGGCAGTTTTTCCTCATCGCCTCAAAATGATTTATGGACCTCCATAAACCTTTAAGAAAAAAAGATTAAAACTAAAAGACGCCACACAAGGATATACTGTCATGGGATGGAGGTTAGGGCCGAGCCTAAAAGGGTAAATACATTTATTTTCAAGCCTCAGGTCAGTCTCACTTCAGCTTGCGCAATCGCTCGCTAAAAGCAGACATGACACGGAGCTACAGCACCATCTATTGGTATAATTACAACACTACAACCTAGGACACAAAGCGGTTTGCAGAGCTCAGCTGCGCATTCATGAGGACCAAATTTTAAAAAAGGCTACCAAACAAATGAGCGCGCATTGATATTTTCGATGAAAGTACAAAGGTGTATGCTGAACTGTACACCTTAAAGTTTGAAGGTATTGTTTAAAAGGGTTAAGCCTTAAATGACAGAAGGCCAGTTGCACTTTGTGCCATGATTAAATGCTCTGATGGAATTTACAGGCTTGAAAGGAGATGAAAAAAAAACACAATTAAAAAGCTGCTAATTTAATGGCACATACAGCAGGCTACTATGTTTTCTCATACAGGTGTAAAATAAGACTCGCAGTGCCTCACTAGACATAAAGCTCACCCATGTCAGTACTCTGCCACGTCCAAAATGACCATTATCCAAGGCAATTTAGGTAAGAGGAGGTAAAAACAGGGTGAAAAGCACAGCTGGCAGATGTCATGCATGCTGTTGGGCAGCAGAGAGCGTTAAAGAACATTTGACAGAGCAAATCCAAACGAGCAGAGGGAGGAAACCGAAGTTCCCCGAGTCCCCCCCCCCCCCCCCCCCCCCCCCTTATTTTCCGTTCCCCCTCACTCTTGAGGAGGGATGGAGCTGGAAATCTGAAGAGTGCAGCCGGAGCCTGCCGAGTTCGAGCAAAGCTCAGAATCTGACCTCCATTCACACCCTAAAGCCCCCTCTTGAGAGGTCTGCTGCCCTGCACAGCCTTGGGACCCAACATGCAGTTCAGCATGAAGCTCTGTTTTGTGCTTTGCCTGGCACTGTTTTGGGTGGAGCTCCAACATGGTAAGTCTGATGCAACATTTGTCTCAATACAATTAACTTACATGTATTTGTGTTATCATGAGGAACTGGCGCGAGCATGACGATGGTTTGGGTTCTAATGTTAGGTAAAACTCTGCTTTTTGGAGTTGGTATGTTCTCCTCATGCATGTTTTTTTTCCATCCATGGGTACTGCAGCTTCCTCCCACATTCCCAAAACATGCACGATGGGTCAATAAACTCCAAAAATATTGTCCATGAGTGGGAATGATTGTTTTTCGAATATCCCTCCCATCAAGACAGCTATGATGGGCCATGACCCCAATGAGGACCACCCCTGAAATCCTGAAAAACTGAAGTAGATTATTGGCTTGGGGGTACCTTTGCACAATTGCGCAAGCGATTTTAAACCCGCAACCTCTGGGTTGGGAGACGGACCACTCCCCACTGATGTCACCCCCTATTGCTTTTGAATTGTTGTCCAAAGATATAAAAAACAAAACAAAACAAAAAAATTAATCATGACATGTCGCAAAGCTTCTGGAAAAATGTTCTACGGACAGATGAGACAAAGCTGGTACTTTTTTTGCAAGGCACATGAGCTCTATGTTCATAGATGAAGCACACCAAGAAAAGAACACTGTCCCTCTGTCAAACATGGAAGCTCTGTCATGTTCTGGGGCTGCTTTGCTTCACCAGGCACAGGGTGTCTTGAATCTTTACAGCATACAATGAGATCTCAAGATGATCAAGGTATTCCAGGGAGAAATGTGGCTGCCAAATGTCAGAAAGCTTGCTTTCAGTCACAGGTCATGTTTTTTTTTTTTTAACATGGTAATTCTGTTGAACTGCTATTCAAAAGCAATGCCAGATATAAGCTATTTTTATAGCCACAGTGCATCTTTCATTAAACAGAGGAGTACCAAAAATGTTGTGAATGTGTGTATTTAAGTACCGCATTTAGAAACAAATCAGTGAAATCACTACGGGGTCATTGAGTCATCTATTTGCTAAAACCCTTTTGAAGGCAACTGCCAGCAAGCCAAGAGAAGAAAAGATTCAGGGGAGAACCGCATCAGACCAGGAGGGAAACGAGGAAAGATACGTCAACCCAAAGTGAAGGAGGGAGGTGGGCGAGGCCACAGCCTGCTGACGCAGGTGTTGGAAAAAGGGCGTTTCCTGCGTCTGGGCCAGAGCACGGTTCTGGCCCCGGGGAATAACATGGAGCTGCGCTGCAAAGGCAGCAACATCGGGTGGGCTTACCCCACCTACCTGGACACCTTCAACGACTCTCGGCTCAGGTGATCAGCAGGCGCGTTCACTGGCAGCTTTGGCTTTAGAATGCATCTATACATAAATCTTCTGTCTTATGAAAAGCCTTTCACTGTAAGTATTTATTCGATATCTAGCTTAGGGTCCATGTGCTAGTGCACACTTTGTCCATCCTTATTAGCACGCGCGTGTAAACTTGTGATGTCCTCCAAGTGTTCAGAAATGTCATACAGAAGGAGTGGAAAAAATCTTTTACTAGTTAGGCAGTCGCTTCATGAGAGAGCAGTTGTTTTACTAGTGTGCTGAATTGAGGACAAAGAGCGTATTCGTACATGCACCCCAAGATGGATCTCAAGGACATCATAAGAATACTCAAATGGCTTCCCGTATTCTCTTCTCCTTTCCATCTCCAGCATCGTACAGAGTGACAAGTATAGTCAGCTCACCCTGACGTCGCCCTCAGCTGCCGATACGGGACAGTACAGTTGCTGGGTGGTCGTGTGTGATGGTCGTGACTGTGAAAAGGACCACGAACATGTGTACTCCTCCAACATCTATTTTGCAGGTGAATGAACGAACAGCTTTTGTAAAGCGTGTCAAATCACTTTAGGGCACTTCTTTTTCTCAACCCATCTGCTTCAAACAATGAAGGCATATTTGGTTCTTTTGAAAACATAAATGAGTCTTAATAGGTGACTTTTTTCTTCTATATGCTCCCTGCAATTGACTGTTTACAAGTTCTTTGCGTACCCCATTTCTTTCCCAAAGACAGCTCAAATAGCAGGGGCAGGCTAACCCACAATTCAAATGAGTTGAAAAATTTTGAAATTCCCAACCCGCTCGTAACAGAAAATCCGCACAACTGATCGGGTAAATGAGGAGGGCCAATACCATGCCAATGTAAACACCAAGGCTAAGGTGCAGTGTTTGGAGAAAATTGAAGAACTGATGGACGGATACAACCCGATCAATACATACCACCACTGGAATCCACCAATGTAGAATTTTCTCAGATTTATGGTTCCTCTTTATATTATGCAAAAAAATGGCTCGCTCCATGACTCACTGGTCAGCACATTTTTACTACATTTTTTTTTAAATCAGAGATGCTAGTAAAATTTTCTAAATTGATTTTTTTTTGAGTTGATTCTGAATTTGCCCTTTTTTTTCTCAAGTACATTAGGTTTTATTCTTATTCTTATTATTAACAATATTAATAATATAGTATATTTTGTAATATTTATACTATATTATTCGACCCTACTGCCCGAAGACAGCTGGGATTGGCTCCAGCACCCCCTGCGACCCTAGTGAGGATTAAGCGGTTCGGAAGATGAATGAATGAATGAATTATGGGTTAGATTCAGCAACCGGTGGATTTTTTTTCTGAAACGACATAGCTACAAATTGCAACGCATGGTAAAATCTGTATTGCACAAACTTTTAGAGGTCAAACTTATAGGTCAAAACATTTAAAATCTAAAAACATCTGAATGGCTAGAAAAAAAGTAGACATTTTTTTAAAAGCGTTGAAGGAAGCATAGCGCCATCTCTGATTCAAATTTGCTACTGACCACTGTTAATGGTCAACCCCAGAATAGGAAGTTGAGCGAATAACGACTGCCTGACATTATACTTTATTCGTTGAAGTCATTTACTTTCATTCTAAAATTAAAACACTCATCATTGCTCAAAATCTTTTACAGACAAGGACAACCTCTTTGTCCCATCGGATATCCACTTCCAGATTGTATACTTGCGTCCGGACAAGCCAGCTGTGGTCCCATGTCGCGTGACCACTCCACAGGCCAAAGTGTCGTTACACAGAGAAGTACCGCCTGAGGAGATCCAGACCAATGAGACCTTGGTCAACTATGATCCCGCCAAGGGTTTTGTCCTACAGACACCCGACCTCGAGTATCAGGGAGTGTTCTACTGCAAGGCCGTGGACAAAGGAACACCGCAGATCTCCACAAAATATCAGCTGCTCTATGTAGAAGGTCAAGCCGGCATTACTTGTGCTTGTTAACTCTCGTTTATTGGTTCAACAAAGGTGAAGCAAACTGTTCTTGACTATTCTTGCACACTTTCTGCTGTCAACAGTCCCCAGTAGTCCACCTTTTGTGAGCCTGCAGGCTTCTTCTGAGCTGGTCAGCGGAGGCGACAACGTCAACGTGACCTGCAGCGTGATAGGGGAGCCGGACATCGACGTAAGCTTCACCTGGTCTTATCCCGGAGAGGTGAGAGGAACACCTTGTTTGAAACAACAAATGTAACAGCCAGTTGACTTTTGAGGACATTTATCCTGGTTCAGAACATCAGTCGGTAGTCTGATCTAAATCCCCCAACTGGGTAAGGAAAAATATATGGGCAAAAATGAAGAAAACTAAAGAAAGGAACACAGATGAGGGAATAGCCCAGGGCGCAGTCGTTGCAGAGTGGGCGACATTTAACAGCCAATCTGGTGCTATTCAATGTTAACTAGAACAATATGAGGTTCCATGTCATGAAATGAAGTGTCACAAGAAGACACCATCAGGGATGTGGTTCTTCTTCAGGATTTGGCCCGGTTGGTCGTTGCAGAATTGTCCATAAGAACACCGCTGGAGAAGTGTCCCACCTCAAATCTTGTCCTGGCCGGTCATGTAGAATCCACACGGCACTCGCATCAGATTCAGTCATCATCATCTGGCCCCTCTCCAAGCAAGAGAGGAAGGGGCGAGAGAGGGGAAGTGGTAGTACAACAGGCCTATGTGTCGAGATTCAAACCTTTCCACTGAGGAGCAGCTCTAATTTCTGCAGGTTGGGCACAACACAGTACTGGAGTTCTTTTGGCTCTCGGAATTACTAAAAGACTAGCGTCCACCACTAGCAGATAGAACTGGGACGGATCCCAGCAATATCATAGAAGTGGAAAAGAAATAAAACACAGTTCTGGTCATCTTCTTTATGTCCATTTGAAAGGAGAGAGTTCAGATAAATATAACGCTGAGATTTTTGCAGAGTCACTTTGGGTAAGCGAACTTTGATTTTATTTTGATTGCAGTTCACTCATGACATGCTTTGTTTTGCTAACTAATGTTGTTGTCACCAATGTGAATAATTTATATTTTAAAGGTGTTCCAAACACAATTACGTCTTTAACCTCCCCAAAATACTAGTTGTAATTGTTTTAATTGTTGAAATGTTTCGTTGTTTTGTTTCAGGGCCAGCGTCCTGTTCACATCCAAACTACATGGAGGCTGGTCAACCGAGGCCGGGGTCAGACGACACGTATCACACAAAGCGTCCTCAGCGTGGAGGACATGGAGACCATCGATTTTGGAAAGTACATCTGCAAAGCCAAGAACCAACGCGGCGAGACTCTTGTGATGACCAGCATCATGTCCAAATAGCCCCTGTTTGGTTTAAGTTGGTATATGGATAGCACACCCAATAAAGCTAAACCCTTCAGTGTTTTTAAGAATCACAAAATCACAACAGCTGACTGAGTACATTATGAGTCAAACCAACAAGACAACACAGCTTCCCATCTCCTCCGACGTTACTATGCACTTTGCTGCAGCTCTTTTTCATGCTAAAAGCTTGACACTGGAAAAGACGACGGCAGCATTAAGAGCTTTGCTGTGGCTCTGTGGCCTGTCACGAGCAGAAGTTGAAAACTTTGCCAGGCTTATATTTTAATGTGCTCCATATGTGGAATGTGTTCCACATGCCCAGAACGTGTTTTGTTTTAGTGCTGCTTCCTCCCTGCCTTTCTAAACGGTAACTTTCTGCAGAAAGCTCGGAACTCGCGACCAAGTGAAACAAATGAGTGTTTTGCTAAAACAGCGGAAATAGAACTCACAGGCGTAACCTTCTTCATCTACCAATAAACAGCATTTTTCTTTGTATTTCTTAACTTTTGGGGCCTAAAAAAATGGTAATTTTGTTGTTGATAAATACAACGCACAAAAAGTTGGGGCTACTTGGCCTCTGGGTGAAATTTCAGGTTGAACTTAAAATGCACAACAGGTGAACGTCTCTAAACTTTTGGAAGAACATGCCCACAAGCTAGCACAAGAAACTAAGGAACGTTCCCCCCCCCCCCACAAGGACATCCACCTCAATGGCTATTACTCTTCCACTCTCTCGAAAAGGATCTCTTGCCATCTGTTGATCCTCAGTAGCAGTTTCCATGCCTGCTAATTTTATATATTATATATATACAGTATATAGATAGATATAAATAGACAGATATAAATCTATATATATCTCAGAACTTCCCGTTTGATGCCTTGCAAAGGCAAGGCACTGTTGATTGTCAGATGTCTTGGTTTCAAGATATAAAACTGCGAACAGTGGTCTACTTCAACTGCGAAACACCAATTTGAACTGAACCATAAAAAGGTCCTGGCGATTGATGGATACAACACCTGTCATGAATTTTGCCAAAGAGCTCCCCTTGTTAGAGAATAGCAAGTTGTGCACATAGCATTGCTATTTTGAACAGTTCCACATGCAATCTAGAGTGTGTAAGTTTCTGCAAACGCTTATAATATAGCCATCATTTTCTCAGGCGTATATCAAAAAGAAATAGTTCATATAGCAGGTTTAAAATACAAGTTTATTAATATTCCAAATATTGCATATTTCAAACAGAGCCAACACACCAGAAAGAGAATTTACATTCAAGATGACGTGCTAAAGCAAAGCCTCCTCCTGCCAGCAGACCCCAATTTTAGAGCCGTGTTAGGATTCCTTGAGAGACACGAAGTTGGATGTGATGCACAAAAACATACTCAAAATTGGGAATGGTCCCGTGGTCAAACAACAAAAACAGGAAGAGTGACACATTTGAGGTGGATACTGGACCTGCCGCAGTATTTAAGCTGGTGTCTAGCTGAAACTGTTCGGTTTAATTGTACCGAGACAGCTGCGGGTCACACCCTCAAACGTGACTTAAGGTGCAGGAATCCACAGCCTGATCACGGCAGGGCTAAATATGTGCGTCCGTGTGCATGCAGTGCACGTGCCGAGCCTCAAAACAAATAAGCATCCAGTGGCTTCAAGAAAAATCGTATTTCATGACAGACAAGTACTGAGATTCTTTGACACCCCCCTTCACACAAATCCTTGTATAGACAGACAAAGAACAGCATAGCTTTGCTTATTAAGTGCTTGTGTGCATCATTCTAGATAATTTCAGAGTTCAACTGAAAAATAAGATCCACCCCCACAGACTGATAATGGTGCTACACCAATAGGTCAACAAGGTGACCTTTAAGATGGACGCCTTCAACAAGTCTGTCTGCTTCCCGGAAGCAGGTGGGGCAGTCGTTATCTGGGCGAAGGCGGGAAGGTCGAGCAGGCTCCGGAGCTGCGAGGTGACTGCAAGCTGAAGGAGTGGGATGGAGATGTAGAGCTGGGCGAGGCCTTCTGCGCCCTGCTCGGTTCCCCGTTGTAGAGTTTCCAGAGGAGCTCTTCATTCTCCATCGACAAACGCTTGTTCACATTTGACTCCTTCTGGAGGGATTCTTGCAGCACAGACTGCTCTGTAGACAGTTGCCTGCGAGTTAAACACATTACTTCAGAGAACCTGCCAGACTACCAACCACATACTTCTACAAATCAAAACAGGAAATGAATGGTGACAGACGACAACAGTGCATGTTATGGACCATATGTACTATGTCACATGCAGACGCAGCACAAGCAGAACACAGAACACAGAGCCAAGTTAAAAAAAAAAAAAAAAGTGTGCCGATTGGTAAAATGAAGAATGAACACGACAGTCTAATGTACAGGTGTCAAAGCCAAGGCCCGGGGGCCAGATCCGGCCCCCCATGTGATTTTATGTGGCCCGCAGGAGCAAATCATGTGTGTCAACTGTCATGATTCTTGCTGCAATCTATACCAAAATGTCAAATTGTCATGGGTAATAAATAACTGACATTTTGCACCGGCCCTCCGAGGGAAGCCGTAACTCCGAAGTGGCCCGTGACAAAAATTTGTTTGACACTCCTGGTCTAAGGGATCGAAAGGTATACAACATTTGATTTATTTTTAATTATTTGGCTGAGAGTCCACTTGTGCTGCGTCTACGTCTGACATACCAAGTACATTCTCAATGCTAATTGGCTGTCCCTAACGACGTACAGACTGGGCCGGCCTGAAATCACAACGGAATGATGACTGACAGACTGACGTGCCGACTGCTGATGAAAACCTCCAGGAAGATGACTGTGGGTGGCTTACCTTAAGAGAGCAGCATATTTCTCCATGCGAGCTTTGAGGTCCTCATTCTCCTGTTGGACCTTGTTAAGTCTCTCGTCTAACTTCACATTTTTCTCAAGCTGGCGGACAAAACAGGTGAACAACGCAACGCTCGAAAAGGTCGCAATTTTAATTCTTGTTTAGTATGCATTCCCTTGTCTTTGCTCCAGGTGAGGTCTTACCAGTTCATCAATTTCAATCATCTTCTTCTCCTGTTGGTGAAGTAGTTTGATTTTGATATCCAGCACCACCTTCAGGCTTTCCAGCTCTTGCTTCAGATACACAGTGTGCGGGTCACTCTACAGGGTGGGTGTTAAAAAAAATAAAAAATAAAAATCTGGACTCCAGTAAATCAGCATCAACACTCAAGTGACAATTATGCAACCACATTGTAAATAAGAAAACAACTTGAGCGTACTCACTGCGACTCCACCACACACACGTAGATGAACTATTTTCAAATACCCAGAACACAAGCTTTAATGTGGCTTTTTTTTGTTGTTGTTGTTTTTTTTTTTAGCCATCTTTGGTTTCTGTGGGTGTATCAATGCTTCCACTGTCCGTTTCCAGCATTTTTCTGAGGCGGTGCAAGTGACTACACATGGTCCAGGTATTTCTGAGTTTTTGCCAATGCCGATTGCATAATTTAACTACAGAGAGCAACCCTGTGGTGGGAAGGGTTTAATGAAGTTCCCATAATTACATGATAGAATGCTGAGTGGGTTCTGAATCAATACTCATGAGAGGCAGACTTGTTTTAACAGTGCATTTAGAAAAGATTAAAAAAAATTGAAAAGGGCAGTGTTTTTAATGTAGTGGTATTTTGGTCCCAATGAAGATTATGATGCCAGCCATTCAGGCAAGGAAAAAGAAAAAATGTTCATGGTTTGATTTATCATTTTCCTACCAAGTTATGGAGACCAGTACCTGACTTTCTGTCAGCTCTCTCCTTTTGTTCTCCTCTGCTGTTAGCTTTCCGATCAGGTCAGCATTTTCCTGAGTCAGCGCTTCAATCTGTGCCTACAGAAGAAAAAAAAAAGGCATTTTCTTGAAGACGTGACATAGTGACAGGTTATTTGTGTTGGGAGACAAAATGTCCAACTTACAGAGAGTACAGCTTCTGAATCCTTCAAACTTGTGTCCAAAGACTGCAGTTGCTGAGTGTGGATTTTGTTGAGCTCTGAAGGGGGGGGTGGGGGGAGGGGTAAAAATCCAGGTAAACCAATTAGCTCAAGTTGAATATTTCGTGTCAAATTCTAAATGAAATGCAGCTTTTCAAAGGATGTTTCCACTCACTCACCTTCCAATGACCATTCATGTTGTTGTTTAACACACTGCAACTGCTCTTCGTGGCTGTGCTCCAATTCCAGCTTTATGGCATCATGACTTACTTCGAGTTGTTCCATCTTTTCAAGACACATGCAAAACACTTCAATGACATCCCGCAGTATTACTAATAAGTTGATTTGCATTCAATGACAGCTTGCAAATGACCGTAAATGAGCGCTCAAGACTCAATGGGTGTGAAAGGGGGCAAACCTGCTTTTGTAGCAGAGCTTTGCACTTGTCTGCCTCCCCTTGGTAGGTGAGGTGGACCTTGTCCCACTCAGCCTGGTAGAATGCCTGCAGTCTCTGCTCCATCTCTTCCAGGTCCTTCTGGTGTTGCTCCTGCAGTCCCCGCATTGCACCCTCCAGAGCATCCTGCAAGTTTTGCTTTTCCTTTTCCAGTCGTTCAGATGAATTGACTGAGCACTCTGCAAATTGTAACATGCATTTTAGGATACATCCTTTTGATATCCACGATATCCCGTGAGGTTATGTAGATGTGTGCCAGCTTTCATGAGAAAGGTTGGAATAATTGTGCTGTCGTATGTAAAATCTGAATCGGGCCCTTAGATAAAAATGTGGCACTTTTTCTTTCATGCCATGGAAACACATACTTGACTTTATCTGCCAACTGTGGCAAAGTTATTGATGGCCACAAGTTACATATTTTTTCATTTGGAAAACTGGACCATGGGTCAAAGATTTCAGCTCAGGCCGTCTCAACAAGCCGCTCAATGGCAGTTGTGAGCGACTACGATAAATCAATAATGCAGCTTTCATCGAAGGTGACAGGTGATAGACCCATCCATCCATATGTCATTCACATTGATGTCTCAAAGTCTGACAGTTTCAACTGTACGTGAAGACGGTGGGCTACAGAGGAATAAAAAAAGGACGGCCGGTGTGTGAAGCACCACCTTTGGAAGAGTGGAATAGCCGTAGCAGATCCAGGAGCGGAGGCAAAGCCAACACTGGGACCAGCTATCAGGCTCTGGCATTCAGAGGCCAAGAAGCTGCATTCCGCAAGCATGTGCAACTGTGATCTGGTCATATGAGCCTTAAATCCAATTCCGCCTCTTGCAGCAAACACTCATATGAGTGTTTGACTCATATGACTGCAGGTCTATTTTATCCCACAACTAAAGTTAGAGGCTCTGGCCCACAGCGTGACATAGGATGGACTTTTGGGAGCAACAGTTACAGATATGGTGGATGGAATGGATTCCTTTAGGAGGAATTTGAAGCCTGCAAGTGAACACGAACACTTTCAAACACTTGTTGCTACAGTACATGTAGCAAGGTCAACTTGAAGTCAGGCTCGATGACAGTCAACAAAAGAATGTGTTAGAACAGTGCTCAGAACTTAATAGCAGTCATGTGTGTGTCCCGAGGCACTTGTAACGAGGTGTGTGTGTGCGTGTGTGTGTGTCTGCATTGCATGAGCAGAAAATACGATTAACGCCAATACATTTGGAAAGGTTGTTCAATCAGGAGGCTCAAGGAAGTGGACGGAAAACTGCTTGGAAACATTAGCCTTTTTCAAGTTAAAGCACATAAACGAGATTCGACAGAATTTGGGCTCCTCACCTTCAAAACATGAATGCCTTTTGAATTGCAAAATACTGTCATTACCAAACCACCGTTGGATCCCTTACCAATTAAATTGAGCCATACTACTGTTGGACACAGAAACGAACAACCATTCGCGCTCACACTTACATCTAGGGACAATTTGGAGTGTTCAATCAGCCTGCCATGCATGTTTTTGGAATCTGGGAGGAAACCGGAGGACCCGGAGAAAACCCACGCAAGCACGGGGAGAACATGCAAACTCCACACAGTATTTGAACCCGGTACCTCTGCTCTGTGAAGTCGACGTGCTAACCACTCGACTACCGGTCCGCCTTCCACAGGAACAAAACAAATACATTGGTAAATTCCTGAATCGAAAATGAGGACAGACTGGCACTCGTGGTAGATGGATGGGTAGGCAGATGGATGGTCTGGCCCCCAAAACAGTACAAGACAGTGGCTAAATGACGAACAGGCTCATTTTAGTGGTTGTTCTATGATAGGTGTGGTAATTCTTTTTTTTTTGGGAGGGGGGGGTATCTCCTTAATGTTTTGCTTGCACAGAAGGCAAAGCTGAAAAACCAGATTCAAACACGCTGCTCAAAGCAAACAAACTAGCAGAATAAATCAATAAAAAGATAACGTGGCTGACCTTTTTCAAGATGACATTGTGGCCTTACTACTCGGGTTGTAATGAAACCTGATTTGAATTGGAGAGGCGATTTGATTCAAGGGAACCGTATCACACTCCATGTATCGAGATACGGATCGAATCGTCATTTAAGAGAGATGCACCCCTGGTATGAATCAACATCAATCGGTTGGATGTTGCTGATTATGAGTAGCTTGGGCTTTGGAGAGCTGTTACCTGTCGTCACATATTGATAAACATGACCAAAAGCTACAGCCGTACCATAATGAATCTGAACCCAACTGAATTCAATCGCTACACTTGAAAATGTATTATTACTCACTTGTATCGTACCAAACATATCGGTACGTATCCACTCGTCTTTTATTGGAGAGATGCACACCCATACTTAGTACCACTTGTCGATTGATGGGCTGACAGTTATGAAACATGAAATTTAAAGTATGAGGCAAGTGCCATCTGTGTGTACAATCGCCAAGTGTAAGGCCAGGTTCACCTTACCAAGCTCTCCTTGGAGGTTGACCAACTGCTGAGATAGTTCTCTGCACTGCCCTGTGGCTTCATCACGCTGCACAGAAATTAAAACACAAAGCGGCACGTCAAGTCAAAGCGACTTTGAAAAAAATCGGACAAATATTTAACAGGGCTTATATTTCTAAGTTCAAAACACAAGAAAGCAACATTCGTATTATTGAATCACCAATGTGGTGTCGGCAGGCACCCGGGAGCCCCCGAGGAACACACAATTAGGCCGCAGGCCTGCTCCAAAAAACAGCTCGCCAGTGATTTGGCATTGCGATTTTCTAAGAATGGTGTAACAGTGATCATTTGAAAAGGCAAACATGATCAGTGCCTTCAAATAAATGAATGTCGAAATGATTATTCATAACTATGGCGATCACAAACAATTTTTTCTAGAAGTGATTATCCAGATAATCGCTCCGCATCCCATTTTGAGGAAGAAATTTCTGTCGACCAATTTTCGTGCTCAACTGAGCCCATTTTTCCCCCCGGTCCTAATAACAAAAATAAACACATGTCAAAAAAATAAATACATGTCATTAAACGTAGTTTGAGCAAATATGTTATTTCAAAAAAATCTTTCAAAGTGGTAGCCCTTTGCACTCATCAGTAGCCAAGAAGTAGCTCTCAGGTTCTAAAAGGTCAGTGACCCCTGGAATACAAAAATAAAATGAAAAGACAAGACAAGGATGTCATTCAAACTAAGGCATTACCAAATACACGACTGCAATATAACTACAGTTGCTGCCACAAGTAAACATCAGGAATAAGGGGAGGAGGAAAAAAAGTCAAACTTGATCGTCAACTTGTGTTC
Organism: Hippocampus kuda; assembly: GCA_901007745.1. Classification (NCBI taxonomy): domain Eukaryota; kingdom Metazoa; phylum Chordata; class Actinopteri; order Syngnathiformes; family Syngnathidae; genus Hippocampus; species Hippocampus kuda. Next base: position 30,206 of record CAAKHF010001372.1, on the reverse strand, counting down.
AGTGTTAGTTTATCATTTTTGCTGGCACAGTTCCTCTATCTCTGCCCTGTTGGGGAAGCAGCACTTGCTGCTGTGCTCTTCAAGGTTTCCAGATGACACATTCACTGTTCATATTTCATCTACCGATCCCTAATTATGAAACACTACACAACACGTGACACCACGGATGCAAACATCATAAATGTAGATGTCAGGTCAGCCAAACATCACTCTCCAATATGAAACATGCCAAAAAGCCTTCCATCTGCTATGTACAACAGCACCTACAAATGAGGGGTCAGTGTAAGTTTACCTGCTTTGCAGCACAGGGAGCAATGAGGCATGCTCTGCTGCCTGTGCAGCCCATGGCATCAGCCTTTGATCTCTGGGTGCCCGTGTCCCCCACTGGGGTTTGGGCCCACCAAGTCAGCCAGGGCAAGCAGCGGTCCAGGTGGGCACGCCACCTCCACTCGTATCGTCCTGGATGACAAGCTGCTTCTGCAGCTGAGCTAACCGACTGCTAAGTGCACTGCTGTATTAAAAACACACACACACACCCACACACAAAGGGGCAGGCTTCCAAAGGAAGAAAAGACTCCTCCCTACTGAGGTGAGGTCACTTTAAGACAGCACATGCAAGCAGTCAGAATTGAGCAACCAGATCATTTGTAGAGATGACGGGGCAGACCTTAAGATGGGAAGTGACCTTCCCAGGGGGATATGGAAAGAGCCTTTCAATTACTACCATCCCCCCATTCTCATCCAAAGCAGCAATAAATCATCCCCAAAACCTTGGCAACACTCCCTCGGTGGACCTCATGCTCACAATTCCACTGTTTACCCACCCTTTTCCTACAGCGACAGATCAGATGTCCAGTTTCACTTGATAGCAACTAATCTCAGGCACTGATGACATGCAGCTTGAGGACCAAAGTCAGCCATGCCAAGGAATTAGAGGCCAGTTCGCAAACACCCCACTGGATGACAAAAATTGCTCTCACTTTTTGTTCAGGGAAAAGGACTGACCAAAGTTGATTACAAGGGAGACTGAAATTTTTTGGTGTGGAAAAGCACCTTGCACCCCCGTGTTTTTCATGAAACACTAAACTCAGCAACAGCATTTATTACTTTATAAATACATGTAAAAGTTATTGACAGATCATTATGAGACCTGTTTTTTTTGAATTTTAAATATTGTCACCGCTGCACATAAAGATGATGCACATCAGGCACAGAATATCGCTATGTCACCATTTAATAAATAAATCCTACCACATTACAATCTCTGGGAAATATTTTTAACATCAAAGTCGACAAGTACTTTAAAGTTATTTACGTGTGCCTGCTGTTTTCACACCCAGTTGTCCGCTACATAACCACACCATGCAAACAGAAGATAAGAAACAATGTGTGGTGCTGGCTTAGTGGTATGGCCACTAGCTCATTTGACCATATCAAGCCAACAGCTGGGGCATTCTCACGCTGTGATGGGAGAGCCATCTATTCTTGGGCCTTTGAATGACAATTAGTTTCCACTGTGCACTACTGGCACACAATAACCGTCCCAATTATAAGGATCCTTCGTGTCACAGTATATGGAATTTTTCCATATACTAAGTATTAATTCCACAGTATATGGAATTTTTATTAAGTACGGCAACTTATATTTTGCACATGGAGTTGCTGTATACTATGTGCATTGTGTCCTGCGAAAGGAAGTGAGCAAGGCTGAGGGGAACGACACTACTGTCTTGCATTTATTGATGCAATCAATTTCTCAACCCTGCCAAGTGTAAGAGGGCAACGATGCAGGGATCGGTGATTGGGTCAAACGTATCAGTGGGACATTGTACTGTAAACATGGACAGTTCCAAAACAGGGAGCTTCGACAACAATATGGTCACATGTGCTTTAATGTTACCAGAGTTCTCTTTGTTGTAAAACCAATTTGAAGCTCACTTGTTTTGAGGCCTAAATTATACAAATGCAACTATGCAGAACAGAGTCACACGGCAAAGCAGAAAAAAATGATTTGACATCTAGTTTGGGGGAATAAATGCGACATAAAATTTTGTTCAGTGACAGTTTCACTTTGTAAAACAGTCTGTGTCCTCCCCTTGCTTCAAATTGGTGCCATACCACCACACTCTAGTGGTGCAACAAAGGTCTAGTGGTGTAGTGTGCTTATCCATCTATCCATCCATTTTCCGATCCGCTTTATCCTCACCAGGGTCGCGCGGGGCGGGGGGGGGGGGGTGCTGGAGCCTATCGCAGCTGTCTTCGGGCAGCAGGTGAGGGATACCCTGAACTGTTTGCCAGCCAATCCCAGGGCACACGCTATATTTTTTAAAATTCATATTTATCGTAACACCGCCAATCAGTTTATTCAAATATTTTACAGAAATAAAAGCATATATAAATATTTTACGGTAAGCGTTTAATTTTCAGTGCATTCAGAATCACAATTGTAACTTTTAATATTTTTTATGGAAAAAAGCCCCTTAGTTTTGCCTGCTCACAATTAAGCTAATGCATATTCAAGAACTAAAAGTAAAAACCAATATGTAACTAGAGATAATGACTGTCTTCTTTCCCAAGGCATAATTTTGTTTTAACAATAAAATGAGGAAGCAAGGTGACTGGAGTTAAGCTGTATTCTAATACAACACGCCCATTCATTATACAGGATGGCAAGTATAATTCCCGGAGGTACCTGGTTCCTGGAAGCCAGTCACATGACACCGCGCGACACACCATATTCAAACATGGTTAAATATCCATGTTTAAAAAAAGAAAAAAAGAAAAGGTGATATCATCATCATCAGGCATTGTAAAGAGAAAGGGCATTTGGGTCATATTATCAGGTAATTCAATTTTATCAGTGGAATTGACTGTTATTGTCAAACAATTTCACATATTTGTTTAATTCTGGTGAACTTAAAAAAACAACAACAACAACAAACAACCGAATTACCCTACCTCAGCCAGCGCTCGCTGCAAGACGATACTAACAGCTTCAAATCTGCAGTTAGAGGCTGCAAGCAGTTCCCCAAGATTCTGGATCCTCTGATCACTTCCGTCATCCCGTGGACGACTGGGTGGCACCGTTTTAGGAGATCCATGATTCGGTTTTGCTTGGGATGTTGACGCTTGTTGCCGAGAGCAAGTCTTGGGCTTGTTCTTGTCTACTGTAAAAGAATACGCATTGAGGGTCGTGACAACGTTCATGATCATCATCAATCCCCTTTCCATAAGTGCACTACTATATACAGGCCAGTAAAACCACACTCAAATCGACGCAGTCTTAAAAGATTCAGCAAGCGCCACTGTTAAAGCATGGTTCTCCCGTTCGCAGATGTGCTATCCAATCAAGTGCACTGACAATTCCCAGTGCTGCTTCACAGATCGCCCGGCATAAAAATGGATCCTCTAAATAAAATTGGTTTTCCATTTCCTAATTCGATTGAGAGCTCTGTGAACCTGGTCACCAAGGGCAGTGTGTTCTGCTCGTGCAGTCTCGATTTACATCAGCACACACACGCACGCACACACACACACACACACACACACACACACACACACACACACACACACACACACACACACACACACACACACACACACACACACACACACACACACACACACACACACACACACACACGCACGCACACACACACGCACGCACGCGCACTCATACGCACACGCACACACATACTGTATATGATGGACAATAAGCATCTAACGAACAAGAGAAAATACCTAAACCATGAACAAAAACCAATGATTGCTTATTATTTGTTAAGCAGTCTAGTAAGGCAGCTTGCAAAATTTGTAATAACACCATATGGATTTTTTTTTAATTGTTTTCGAATTTACAATTTATACACTTTTGATGAACAGGATCCAACCGTTATTCTTGCTGCTTCTCAGCAAAAGCTCCGTGTTGTCTCATTTGAATGAGGTTGCCCTCTGCTGTCTGCACAAGAACCGTCACTTTCAAACATCAGCAATGAACATGAATCCATGTTTGTATACCCTGAGGTTTTGCAGTGGAGTAGGATGAGGAAATGGGAAAATGTATAAAATTTTCGGAATCAAGCAAAGTCTACTTTGCTCAGATCTATCCCTAAAAAATGGTTCCTTAATAGATGGCCATTAAAAAATAAATAAATAAATAAATAAATTCTACTGTATTTCAAATATTCAAGCTCTCAATCATTTGAATAACTGGACAGGAAGCCTCCGATTAGACCAAGGGAGTGACTCAGGATGGTAACCTTTTAGACCGTACAGAATTATTCAAATAATAAATGTTTTGATAAAGCTGCTTCATTGAGCTAAGCACTTTCCATTAAACCTCTTTCCCATTATTTATTACTATTATGGCATAGTCTTGGCAAGCACATTTTTTCACTTTGGATAACTTTTTCACATCAGCTGTGTGCATAGTCATTTTAGGGACTCTCAAGAAAAATGCGAATTGGCAAAATATTACAGACCATTCCTCTTGCTCTGACCATAGATGTCAAAGGAAAAAAAAATACAAACAAAACAAATCAAAATAATCCAGGTAGACTTTAAAACAGTTACTGAGAGGTTTTGTTGGCATGTAAGGAGACCTCACAGCATAGAACTGATGATGAACTGTGCAATTCATCACATCACAATCAGTTTGTTTGAGTTCCTTGTTCGCAAAATAATAGAAAATTCTGTTCAGTCATACTCATTGACATTTCATGGGACACTATGAGTTCACTCCAGTGCCACAAGCCAAATTAGAGTAGTACTTCCATTTGTTTCAAAAAATGAATACCATTAAAAGAAGTGTAATACGTTTGAGCGTGAAATTCCTTACATTATCAAAGATCAAAATGGCAATTAAAGCATTCAACATTTATGGGAAACCAAACAAATTCTCCCACAATACTGATCTCCAGTCACTGGAGCTCAAAATAGAGCCCCTAAATAACCTAGGTTCATTTCAGGCTGAAACCAGATCAGTGGGTTTCTCTCTGCATGTGGCCAATACGAAAGGTCCTTTTGCTGACCCCCTTTCTTGCGCTTTCCTTTTTGACTTTTGCACAAATTACAAAAAACAATTGATGGATGTAATATCGACCGTATACAGTATATCAAAAGTCATGTAACATTCTAATCTCATTTGCATCCAGCAGTACATTGCCCTGGATGAAATTACACTGACCGCTGTAGTTAAAAGAAAGCTGAACCTCCTGCTTAAGAGACAAGCAAACAGCCATGCTAAACATGGAGGCACACAGTCTACAGCACAGATCAAGTACTGTCAATACCAAGATGTTTGCAAATGTAACTAACCAGAGGCCATATAACCAAGCCAATTTGAATATAACAAAATGAGGTTGACTAACCTGCTTGGAAAACCACTGTGTTTTTCCAGCATCCTGACAGCAGCTGAATGTTTCGTAGTAAACCTTTGGCTGTCAGACGCACGTTGATGTTTGAGGGTGACAGCTTTGGAGCCCATAACATCTCTCGGTAATCAAGGTAGAAAACCTCCGTGTACATATACAAGTATTTGGAAAACAATGATATCTTGGTTATAATCTTTGCGAGTGACCCACGGAAATTCTGCAAGGGAAGAGCTGTCCCCCACCCGCATTAAAAAAAAAAAAAAAAAAAAAAAACTATGCCAATGAGACCAAACAGGAAGGTGTGCGTGTGTCTATGTGCGCGCGTGCGTTGAAGGGGGTTGGGGGGGGGGGGGCGGGTGGGGCGGGGGGGGGG
>CAAKHF010001372.1:1029-23939 GCA_901007745.1 Hippocampus kuda | reverse complement strand
ACCCAAAAAAAACTCTTACCTGGTTTATTTGGTGTTAAACCAACAAATCTAGAAGACAGAGTTCTTTTTAGAGGACCCCGAGTAGAAGTAGAAGCGCCTTTGTTGGTACAGGTGGGTGAATTTGTAGTCGGTACAACTGTCATGGACACATACATGCTCTATGAGTGAACTTTTAGGCAAAAGTAAAACATTACATTTCTCATCAGAAAGTCTTGACAATATACTGTGCGTACTCTATTTGGGATAATTGTTTAAATGACTTCAAATAATCCGATCATAATCATACATCTCACAAAATGCAAAAATGGGTAAGTGGTTGTGATCTTACCTGGTCCAGTCCACCTCCCAGGGCTTGGTATGAGTCTTGCTTTCAGTGCAACAGTTTTAACAGGGGGTTGTTTACGTGCAGCCCCTCCAGAAACTGTCAAGCAAGCATAGGTAAGCAGTTCAAAAGTGCGAAACGGCAGGTGACAGCATCACCAGAAGCCCTTGCAATACAACAACAACTTTACCAACTGGCATTGAAGATTGTTTTGTTTTTTTCTTTTCACGTGGCTAAGCCTCAACATCTTAGCAAATGCGGAGCTATTAAATCCAAGCAAGATTTTCCAGCGGGGGATTTTCCCCAAGGCTTTGCTTTTAAGTTGGTCACTATTAAGGCCCCTCTCCTTCACATCGTGTCCAAATTACAAATTTGATCTTATTCAAATTACAGTCATCACACCCAGACCCTGAATGCCCCAATGTAAAAACCTTGCTAGGCTCACCTTGTAAACTTGCTGCACCTTCATTCTGATCATTGTGAATGCTTCCTCTGTTTAGGCTCTTGGATGACACCGGGGTCTTACGCGGTAGTCGAGAGGCAGGAATGGAGGGAGTGTCCACAAAAGAGGGACGCGTGGGAGTTGCGAAAGGTCGGGATACATTCAGTTGGGGCTTGACACTTGCAGCTGAGGCTGGTTCAAAGGATGAGTCTCTTGTTGCCCCATTCCTTCCGCTCCCCGCTATCACATTGAATGGGGAAGCTATCGTTAGGAGGGACACAGAATACTTGGTGGTGCATTCCTCAGGACTGAAAGACGACATATTCTAAAACAAAATGCATCAGTAAAAACTCTTTTTGAATGACTTACCGGTAATAAAAAAAAGTGATGCTTTCAAATTTTAAACATGCACAAGTGAAAAAATTTTATGTTTTCAGCATTTGGCCTGCATAATACCATTCCGCTCAAAAATTAAGTCAAGTCAACATTGTTTTCGTGATTTTTGATTTTATTATGTCTGCAGTGCATGAAGTCAGTTCAGCAAAATCTATGTTTTTAGCATTTTAGCGTTTAGCCTACATTTTATCAATGCACTTGAACGAACTTTGCAAATGCATTCGAAAGTGTACTTCTGCTGCTACCCTCTTTCTTCTTCTACGTCGGACAAAGAGAAGCAAAATATCTTCCGGGTGAAGGCAAATAAATTAGTTGTATTTCGTTTCCCAACTTGTGCGAAATAAATGCATAATAGTAGATTTACATCAAGGTTGCCAATTTTCAAACGAAGACCCGAAGATAGTGCGTTGCTTTCAATGGCGACAGCAACACAGCATCCTCGAGGAAAGAGGGTTGGCTTTTTACCATGTGAATGTTTAGAACGGCAGGAGTGTGAGTGTGTGTGTGTGTGTATACCGTATTTGCTGCACTATAAGGCGTACTTAAAAGCATTCCATTTTCTCAAAAGCCGACAGTGCGCCTTATAATCCGATGCGCCTTCTATATGGATCAATATTCTGATTTCTTGGACATAGTATTTTAAATGCTTTGTAAATTGAATTGAATTGAATTTGAATTGAATACAGCTTTATTGTCAAATAAATTGCTTTGTTGCTTTTTTGCAGCGGTTGTGAAAGATCTATATAAATAAAGCTGTATTGAATTGTATTCCCTTTGGTGTAGCTCCATCTAGTGGGTGCAAACACAACCACAGCCTGTATTGTAGCTTCTATTCTATGCGCCTTATAATGTGGTGTGCCCTATATATGAAAACAGCTTTACAATAAGCCATTCATTGAAGGTGCGCCTTATACTCCGAAGCGCCTTATAGTGCGGATAATACGGTATGCATTGAAACTGCTTAATGTATGTCAAAATTCATTGCGCTTGCTGATCCACAAACACATTTTCAACACTTCACAAGCAGATTAATATTTGTAAAAAAGTCATGATAAATGCATGTATTAAAAAATAAATAAAATTAAAAAAAAAAAACAACATGAAAATCTCACCCTATAGATTTTAACAGTGTAAAGCACTGTCATGTAGCGCATGAAAAGTGCTCTACAAATAACCTTACCATTGCATGAAGAAATCAGAAATGAAGGTCCATTTCCCTGAATTACAAACCGGTAACTATCATCGTCTTATGGAAAAGCCGCTAAACTCTCCAAAATATTGTTGCGACCAAGTCAATAGTTTATCATTTCCACAACACCTTTAAAATGTACTTTCATTATAATTATTCTCTTACCTGTACTCGTACTCTGCTTTGACTGAGGGGTGCCTCCGCCCCAATTATCTCCTGCTCTCTGCCTGATAGACTGAGCAGGTCTGTGACTGGCGATGGGATGTTGCGCGAGATATGCCCCTTGTGGTTGGTTTGGAAACGTTTGTCTTTGGGTTCTGCTGTTCTCTGAAGAGGCTGCTCCCTCCCTGCCGGATTCTGTCTGCAAAGAGATTGGTGTAATATTCCCAGCTCTTTACTTTTTCTGTTGACCAATACATCAGAGAAACATACACACGATATTTGATAGTTTCATTTGGAACAGTCACATCTAGACCATTTGCAATTCTTACAAGTTACATTCATACAAATGGCACTTTGAAAGAGATGGATCATTGATTTTCATATTATTTGTATGACATATACTTACGACTAGGCTGATCTTATTAATTTCTCTCGGACTCTGGTTTGCAGCCGGTCTTTTGAAGGCCTCAGTATGTAAGGCCAGTTTACTCTGGGAAGAGGTGTTGAGGGTTGCTGGTTTAGTTTGTTTCTCTTGTCTTGGAATTGTAACAGCAGACAAGGACTTTGAAATGGTTTTCCTTTGCTTGGGGGGCTGAGGTGAGGAAGGCAAAGTCTCCGTTGAACATCGAGGCCTTGTCTTGACCTGACGCAAAGCTGAGCCTGACTTGACCGCCGTTTTGTTTGGTGCGTTCTTCTGTGTTGGTTTCTGATCTTTCTGCAAACTTTTATCAGGGGATTTTTCAAGGGATAATAAGCAGAAGGTTTGGTTGGCAGTAGACTGAGCTGGAGAGTTGTCACTTAGAGTGCTTTGTTCCGTCTCCATCCAGGCCTTGCTGCATTGGGCAACAGGAGAGTTAATTGCCGCAGTGTACATGCTATGATTGCACTTTCCATTGCCCACATTCTTCTCAGGTGACTGTGTGATTGGGAAACCCAAGTGAGCAGCCCTTGGATTTACTTGTCTCTGAACACCGCTGGCTCTTTTCGTCACAACGGGAACAAATGCATTATTATGCCTTCCTTTAGTTGGACTAATCCTGCTGGTTCCTTCGGGACGTTCTCCGCATTTACTGAGCACGCTTGATTGCGTTTTTTTATGCTGCGGAGATGACCCGGACACCATTGTTCTAGTCACAGTTCTTGTTACAACTTCAGAGTTGACATTACTCAAGTCTGATTTCAGACAATTGATCTCCATTGTCTTTATTTTTCTGGTAGAGAGAGATAGTCCCACAGCACCGTGTTTTGTAGGCGTGGCAAATGCTTGTTGCTGTTCAGTTGGGTATGAAATTGGACTGCCTGTAGTTTCGATGCAAGGAGATTCTAAAAAGGAGGCAAGCATTTGGTTCCCCATGTTTGATAGTGGTGTAGAAGTCTGTTTAGCCTTATCCGTGTCCTGTATAGTTGACAGAGAAGGCACGAAAATAATACATTTGTCTGGTGTAAAGGCCCCGGAGGAGTATGCCAATGGCTCTGATTCAACACAAGCTAACCGTTTTTTATGATCTGGAGAGTGATCACACACAAAGGTCATCTGAAGACCCCCACGATTTGCATTTGGCGTAACCATAGATGTGGGCAAACTCAAATCATCTTCCTCGCTGGTAAGCTCGCAGCTTTCAGGGAGTGTGAAAGTCTTGCCAAGGTATGGATTCCCTGAATTCTCAGTCATTTTTTCACAAACATCGGGCAGGGTGGGCGTGGTCAGCATGTGAGAGTCATTGTGCAATGCCGCATGTCCGACAGATGGTGAGGTGGATGACTCATCAAGGGAAGAAAATACTGAGAGAGTCTGGTCCCCCAAACAAAAACTGTTGCTTCTTAACACCATTTCACCAGAGCTAATGGAGCAGCTATCGTTCTCAGTCGATCCTCTTTGAGAGGCTTCACATGAATTTAGTTTGCCTTCTGCAGTAGAGTCGGGAGGAGATGTCACAACGGTGTCACTTCCATTCCTCTTGGTCCCATTAAAATGTTGGGACTCCTTTGTGTCTGGATAGCCTTGTGCGCTCAAGCTTTTATTGCAGAAATCAACATGGCTATTGAGAGGGGTGGGGAAGCACGTTTGGCTGAGGTTCATGCTTGCATTGTAGAACAACTTATCTTCTCGCGAGGAAGTGCTTTGACAGTTATTTACGAACAACCCTTCACTTTGGAAGTGATCTAGCATGTGCATATTAGGCGAGCTGCTGGCTTCTCCATCAATGGACACATCGTTGTAAGGACTTTCAGCAGGAAGACATAGATGTATGTCTTTGTGTGGTACAACATATCCATTGTAAGACAGGTTAATCGTTGAATTAGACATTTAGGGGTTCTGCCGACGTAACAGATTCACGTTCTGAAAACACACATCCGTTTCGCAGTGTAATCCGTCAAATGAGCTGATCCTCCATCAACATCTGTAAATAAGGAAAACAAAAAATTACTAGACATTCTAAATAACCACAAATGCAAAGTCCCAGAGTGTTAAAAAAAATCTTATTCAATAGTTGTAGAATAATTCAGCCTTACGGGTGAAAATCGCAGTGGACACCACAGGCAATAAAATCGATATCTTGTTTATGATGAACGCAGAGGTCGACTACACTACGGCACAATAAAAGTCAGTCAAGGGGGACTTGGGGAGCCAATTGTTTTTTTTTCGGTAGTACTTGGTGTCAAAAAATTTCGAACTACTGGCTTAGATGGAAGAGGATGATCAGCTGTGGCGACACCTACCGCACAAACCAAAGGAAAACCGATGGTTGTAAAATGACGCTTGCGGTTTCAAAACCACATTTGTTTGCACTCTTCAATGTCTGCCATTGTAACAGTAGCTGGGTGAACAAATTATTCATGATTTTTTTCACCATACAAAAAGCACATTGAGCCACTAGCTGTACATCCTTTACACAGAGCACAGACACAAGTCGTTTCTAAAATGAGCCAGCAGAAATTCAATAAATGCCATGTGCAATTGTGGGAACACTAATTTTCAAACGCTGTTCTAAAACAAAAGTACCATTGTGGTTCACACCACAGGGGAGCATCAAATCACCAGTTAAAAAGTTCGAGTATGCAGGCTGACATCTTAGTGTGTTTAATTACACTTTAACCACACTTAAAACGAAAATATATTTACAAAGTTTTTTGCTGCAGCGTGATTTTCTTTTAATTCAATTGCTCAGACATTTATTAGCAAACCACAATTGTGCCCGTGGGAATATTATTCCGAATCAATGGGAACAAAAGTTCTGTAAGGTTTGGCGCAATGCAGTGATCCAGAGAGCAAAAGGCTAAGGGAAACAAGTTCAACTTTCTCAGGCATTGTGAAACGGCAAACAGTAGGATAAAGATATAACTTCATCTGACCTTCTTATTATTCTCTTTGTTGTACATTATTCAGTTAAAGAACTCTGCAGAAAACACAAAATAGACATTGTTGATTGTATAATTAACAGGATTCGAAATACCTTGGAAAAATAAACAAATGAAAGAAAGCATCACTGTACGATTAGTTAAAGCAAATTGCTGCTTTTGCTAGAAAAGTCAGAGATGTCAGCCACTGAGCAAGCAGTAGTTAGGAGACTCACTTGACAGCAATCACCCAGATGCAGTTCTCTCCTCGCATTTAGTCAACTGTGCAAACCTCTGTTACACCTTGGGTTAACGTGCTATGTGTTCTGCTTTTTAGCTCTTCTCTATTTGAGGGCCTGTGGTCAAAAGTAGCATTGCCCAAAACTCCTGGCAGCAGTGCAAGGGTAAATGACTGTGCCCACACCCAAGTTGACCAAGAAATGAACACGCTGGCTAACTCGGCCACGATGAGCCAGTGCAGGGGGAGGAGCCTCAGGCTGCCAGGCTTAGATGGCATTGACTGTTGCTAAGCAGCCAAAGTCTCTTTTCTGAGGGAAAGGATCAGGCAGTTTTTTAGAGACGGATAATTTAAAAGAGGAATGTAAAACACATAAAATACTGCACAATCCTAGATTCTAGACACTAATTAGCTTGCAGGTAAGCCTACTGGTACTCCTTCTGTCAAGACATTCTAAATGATCTTGCACTGAAACGTGACGGTCTGATGACAGGAACACACGCAGCTTGACACTTGATCCCCACACTTATGGCCGCAGTGTGTCGCCACACTCTAAGACACTTTCTATTTATGCTTATGCCAAACAAGGCCCCTGACAACCAGTTTACTATGGGCTAATCTGGACAGGAGACACATTTGAAGTGAAGATTGTAATTCGGACAATTTATTAATTATTTTATTAATCTCCTCAGAAGCGTACTGAACAAAAATGTAAAGACTGAATGTGGAAATTCATAATGTATGTACTGTACTATACTCAAAATTTTATGTTGTCATATCTTAAAACTTGCCTTCAACGAAGTGCTAAGAAAATTGGGTAAATGGCCCGAGTAAGATCAGCCGTGTTGATTCGTGAACACAACAATTCCCATCTTTTCCTTGTAGCGCTCACTTGTATTGTTGCAGTCGAACACCGTACAGTATATCACCATTTGCTGATATAGGCTATCAAATTATCTATTCACTCAATAAGCGGCAAAACAAAACGACACGTCACCCTCCGATCAAGTCAAGTCAAGTCAACTGTATTTATAGAGCACTTTCAAACAGCCATCGCTGCATACAAAGTGCTGTACATGGATCAATTGAACATATATAATAAACAGTAAAACAAATCGGTAATAAAGACGGTAGAAAGCACCAAACAGTAAAACCGAGAACAAATCTAAGTCATAAGTCATGCTGAGTCGAATGCTAAAGAATACAAGTTAGTTTTGAGGAGGGTTTTGAAGATGGGCAGCGAGGAGGCTTGCCGAATGTTCAGTGGGAGGTCATTCCAGAGAGAGGGACCAGCAACAGAAAAGGCTCGATCGCCTCTGAGCCTCAGTTTAGTTCTTGGCACTTCTAATAATGTCTGGTCCGCAGACCTGAGGCGCCGGGCAGGTGTGTAAGGGCGAATGAGCTCAGAGAGGTAAGGTGGCGCGAGATTATTTAGAGATTTGAAAACAAATAAGAGGATCTTGAACATAACTCTAAAATCAATATGGCGGCCGTAGATATGCCCAGAAGGTATGTAACGTCACCAAACCATCAACAAAGTAACCATTGCTAGTTGCTCCCAGATGACAACTGTGAGAGCCTGGACATCAGTGCCTCTTCACCAACATTTGGAGCTGCTCAGAAACTGTCTGACCTGAGAGGCATTTTAATTTGGGTGTCTCACTGTACGCGAATGGGCAATTAGCCGTACATCAAATAAATATAATGATTTCTGATGAAATCAGAAAAAAATACAAAAAGGAAAAATTGACTTACGTACGGGACTTTGGGTATTGACACTGGCACTAGTATTAGTCGTCGTAGTACAGTATATGAATGTCACTGAGTGAGCAGAATCTGGATGAATATTATTGGGGTTATTTGCAGTAACATTAATTGAAAAATCACCTGCTTCCACACACACACGAGACGATTGCCAGACATGCATGACAGGTGGAGGCGGATTATCCTCCAACAAGTAGGACTGAAGTGTAGGGTGCCGGCAAATATCTGATAAACGGTCTTCCTACAATCCCATAAAACATGCTTTCTTTCAGCGAAGTTCACATGGCAGCTGTCGCTTATTTAAACCGTAACGAACTTTATCTAAAAATGTAGAATAAACTTAAACGGCACAACTGGCCAGAGGTTTTGACACCACGATTAGGCTACACCATCATTGGCTCAATTATTATCTAAACAGCCTCTACAATTTCAGATAAATAAGAGGCACGAAATTGGCATTGTAACATCGTTAGCTAGCAGTCACGAGAAGACGTTTATGTTGACGAAATTATGTACCCTAAGTACCCAATATTTAAACTATGAATGAGTGACAAGCGCACTTTATCGAGTGACGATGAAAGGAGTCAATAATTGAGTGGTGTGTACCTAATAAACGTATCGAAACAAAACAAAGCATTGGAGTACAGAGAGTGTACCTGTCACCGGGAACGTACACGAACACGGTGAGTGCGCCGTACCAACAGCTTGATGAGGCAGACACCGGTGCAGCGTTCTCTCAATTTGTCACCTTCGGAAATGTCAGGAGTGTGAGTTAAGGTCCTATTTCCGACATGGGATGCGCATGTTCAAACACTCATTTGCACACGTGGGACACAGTTGGTTTTTTGCTTGCGTGCACTTTGACCCTCTCCCCATTTATGAAATGACAATGCAGCCGCTTGACTGATCGGTTACGTCGATTTAAATACTACAGCGCAGAAGATAAAAAAAATCAGTCGTGGTTTTTATGTTGACTTTTTAGTGAATTTGTCTTCATTAAAATAATGCATTTTGAATATCTTGTACTTACATGGTTAATAGTTTCAAATGGAAATCTTAATTCATATAAACCTGACGTTGAGAAAATGTAAATACAATCATGTTCACATCTGCAAATGTCTATGAATATTGACTGCAAGGTTTAATTTACAATCCTGGTATTGTTTCACTGCTGCAGACATCAACCCCATATTCGCATCATTTTTACATTTCAAATCAGGATGTATAGTTATCAAATACTTGCATGATTCTAAAGAATATGGAGACCTCAAGATAATATTGTGAAGATGACAGGATTAAGAAAAAAAATCACATTTGGAATTAGTAATTACCACCATTCATCAGTCACATGCCAAATATTTAATATTAATCACATAATCATTCAGATGTACAATATATTTTTTTGTATAATAAGTGATTTACACAATTTACTGCATGGTACACTGTGTGATTGGTAAGATAACACAAAAGATTTACAACATCTGTGTTTGATATTCCTAGCACCCTATTCCTAGGTTATTTGTTACATGTATTTTTGTCCAATAGTAGTATTCAGTAAAGGGACCAGGGACAGTGTATCGATCTTCTCCACATCTCTGAAGCTTCTAGTTTCCATGTGTCAAGGTTCATCGGTGCACATTAATGAACAAGCACGTAAATAAAGTCATCTTTTGGTTGACTTTGTTTTCAGTTGGAAAGGATGGAATACAGAGATACAATGAAAGTGCTATGAATCAGACAGACAAAATAGTTTAAGACGAGATTACTGTGCCCCATCAGTTGTAGGTCACCTTGCCGCGATGGTATTGGGGTGTGGGGGGAAAGGGGGGGGTTCCTCTGCTGAAGGCAAGTGTACACTATCAAAGCAACAGCAGTGGGAGCAACTGTCTTTCAGGCAAACTGAGGCAAAACAAGAAAAAGCAATTATTGTGTCCTTTTTTTCCTGTCCACTGGCAACCATGGTTGAATAGGTGGCTTCTCTCCCCCTTTTCCACATCAGTCCTATTATGTCCATGGTCTTCTCATTTCAGACAGGAGGGCCAGGTGAGGCCGCCACAGGAAGCAGAGACAATGATGTAAATGATTACCTGAAAGGCAGAGAGAAGTTATTTTCTGACAGTGAAGCCCCATAGTGTACACTGTATCACGATAGCAATGTCAAAAGAAACAATGGCGAATGAAATTTAACTGTGTCAGAGTCAAACAACAGAATTAGACCAATTGTAACAACTACTATGATGTTATTTGTCCCATTCTTACAGGATAGCTACAAACTAGATAGATACACATTTTTGATTTGAAAAATGAATGAACGAATGATACACAGATTACAAACAACAAATGAGACACAGTTACTCACCAGGCACACCAGCACAACAACAAAGGTCAACTTGAGGTTTTTCATACACATAGCTCTGGCCAGATTACGACTGGTGGTCTTAAATGTGACAGACTAAATTAAAACAGAAAAGGAGTTTCCGTGACTTGACATAACTATGCAGCTCTTATCAAGTATATACTGGAAAAAATGGACAAAACACTCACAGAATCAACCAGATTTTCTGTCTTGTCAATCAGCAACTCCAGCTTCTCCCCTCTCTGAGCAACCAAATCTGCAAAGCATAAAAATGCACAACATCCTTAACCTCACAAATGAAGCCTTTTGTGTGTGTAAACCTAGATGGCAATAATTTATACATGATATTCCTAATTCAAATTACTGTATTTTCAGCACTCTAAGGCGCTTTGGAGTATAAGGCGCACCTTCAATGAATGGCCTATTTTAAAACTGTTTTCATATATACAGGTAGGTTGCAGTAAAAGGCGCATTGAATAGAAGCTGCAATAGTGGCTGCGGTTGCGCTATGCATCTACAAGATGGAGCTACGCTAAAGGGAACACAATACAATTCAATACAGCTTTATTGATATCGAGCTTTCACAACCACTGCAGCTGTGACAAAGCGCTTTACAGAACATTTAAAATACTACGTTCAATAAATCAGAATATTGATCCATATATATATATATATAAGGCGCATTGGATTGTTAGGCACACTGTCGGCTTTGGAGAAAATTTTATGCTTTTAGTGGTGCCTTACAGTGAGGAAAATATGGTAACTATTAATTTAGACATGTCAGTGCTGAATAAAGTAACTTCAGGCATAATGAAACTGAACAAGCTAGACCAGCACTTTGGAGAGCTCAGTCCCAATAATATTTATTTGTATAAGCCTCAGAAGTCTGGATCTGGTCATTATTCAAAAAAACAACTAAACTAATTCATTCTTGACTAATACTGAAGCAACACGCCAAAGTAATATTCCAACAACAACAACAATTAATAATAATACCACTAATTATAATAATTAGAATAATAATAATAATATCATGTTTTTGCGATGATTTGTAAAAATAAGTAGATGGAACCGTAAGTGCAAATACTATCATCTATGTTAATGAGACACGCACCTATGTTGCGGACCATTATCCCCTTGAGGTCATCCACTTGCATCTGTGTTTCAGTAAGCCGATCAGATCCCCGAGGATCTGAATGATGTTTCTGCAAGGAAAAGTGTAAATAAAATGAGAACACGCATGCTGAAGTTTCTTGAATAAACATTTTTTCATGCAAAAAACAAACAAACAAAAAAAAAACATTAAAGAGTAAAGGAAAGTTGGTACGCTCTGTATTTATGTGGCTTCTGAGAGATCTTTTTCCTTAGCTTGATTCCTTTCACAATAACATTACATTTGCTTCGCAGTTAGCATGGCTTATCCGCCTTTCCCTGTTAACAACTCTTTGTAATCTTTTCACATGAATGATACTTTCAAGAAGTGTATTTTGTTCGTGGCCATGGAGGCTGTGATTGCTGATTTACAAGCGAAAATGTGACGTGTTTATGCGTAGTAGTTGAAGTAGACAGCCAAAGCTCGTTGGTAGCGAGTTGCTGCGGCCTAAGTGGCACCAATCTCGCCTTGACCTGCCAACTATTCACACATAGGTGATGTAAGCAGCCCAGCAAAGCAATTTTAGGAATCATAGGAAAAACTTAAAATCTGTGGCTGTCAGGTTTTTTTTTTTTTTTTTTTGTGTGTGTGGCTCAAAACAAACTCCTCTGCGGGCCTTTAAAACCTAGGAGTACCCAGCATGATTCGTCTGTCATAATCGCAGCGCTGTACGTGATAATGTAGGTGTCAAATAAGATAAGAAATCCTTTATTTGTCTCACAATGGAGAAATTGCCAATTTACAGCAGCGAAATTATTAAATGGACATTCTGGAGGAGGTGGGCAACAGGAGGATGCTCGCCAAGCCAAAAGCTATGATGGACAGCCCCTCCCACCCACTCCAGGCCACCCTAACAGCACTGGGCAGCTCCTTCAGCGAGAGACTGATGTACCCACGCAGCAAGAAGGAGAGGTACCGCCGCTCGTTCCTGCCGACTGCTGCTATTGAATAGACAGATCTGACCTGAAAACCTGGACTCAACCCCACTCACCCATTCTGAATATGCTTATATTTATATTTTATAATTTATATTTCCTTATATACTTTTTGTTCCTCATAATTTTTGCTGCTATAAATTGGGAATTTCTCCATTGTGAAACAAAAAAAGGTTTTCCTATCTTGAAAAAAAAAATATTCGTCATAATCACCATCTGAGCAGCCAGCGTCGATGAGAACTCGCTGTTCATGGCGTACGGCAGGGCTGTTTGTGCTCGTGAACCATATGTGGTCTGGAAGCGCCTCTTGATCTCACTAAGGAAGCTGAATGCACGAGACCTTTCAAAGTCCTTTCGCACACAAAAAAAAAAGACTATCAATGAACACATACATAATACTGAAGCTGAAATGAGTGCTGCCAAAAACATTACAGTAGGTGCATTTGTTTTATTGTATGTCAGGTTGGCAAAGTGGCTGAGATGCCAAGAAGCTCATACAGAATATTAAATGATGACGTGAACCAATACTTACATCATCAGTGATACACAGGTATATGATTCTGTCATGGCAGATGTAATGAAAGAGATAGCTGAAAGATAAGAGTGTTTTCAAAGAATATTATTTCATATTTTCCCACATACCCCATGTTAATGAATACACACCTGAAAACAAGAGCTGGTCTTTTTTTCCCAGGAAGAAACTAAAAGCCTCTCTTTCCTTTTCAGTATTTGTATGTGTATGCAGTGTGTAAACACCACATTGGTAATTAAAGTTTAGTCAGGAGGCAATTATTTTTGGTTTGACAATCAGACAGGTGTTGTGTAATTCTATTGACCTACCTTGCACTCGTCTGCCATAGATAAAATAAATACAATACATTCAAATATCTCTGCATGATTAATTAATAAACTAAACTACTTGTTATCTCCTTGCTTTTACGCTCAATAAAAACTGAACTTTATAATAATTTGAGAGGGTGAAAGATTATTAACTTACATTTTACAAACGTTGTTACACACTAATCTCGTGGTGCATCACTACACTGTCATTGCCTGCCGCAAACAAGTCGGACGTTCTGTAAGGTACTGTATTTGACGAGAAATAAATGCAAAGCCCCATGTGGAGTTAATGGTTGAGGATGAGCACGTAAAACATGCGGGTGTAGCAAATGCACACCTACCTGCCATGGCTGTATGTCAACTTGTTGTTCTCGGATGGAATTTTGGCTAAGATCTGTTCAGTCACTTCGAGAAAGTTGCCACCACACCATGCATGCTTGGCTAGGATGGTTGTTCCACGAGCCACCACGGCAAAGAGAATTGCCATGGCCACAGCTGGCACGGATCTGTCAACATAAGAATATGACTCGGGGATTGGGTGACACTAATCTGAAACTCCCAGTTGAACGTTTTAATGATAACTAGTCATAAATATGTCTGCGTCAACACTCAAATCAAATCGGAAATTTTCCTAAATAGCTAGAGGAGATCCGACTAGAGCGAGCTACACAAAATAACACTAATCACAAACTATGATGCCTCAACTGACGTTTTTTTTTTATGTGTTTGTTTCCGCCAATGTTGACAACACTCGGCATTACACATTTAATGCTGATCCAAATAAACGCCAAAAGCAATATAATGTGACATACAACGCTTACTCCAAAACCTTGATAATAAGCGGCCTTCAAAAATGCACATTTACACAAAAGTCCAACATCTCACAAGACTTCCAAACCTAGCAAATCCCTTTCGAGTGACTTCTGCTTTGTAAACTAGCAGCCGGACCTTCAGACCGGAACCCAATTCACTCGGTTAATGGGTAATGTAGTCCACGCACATTTCATAAACGCAAGATGCGTAGAACTGGTTAAATGTTGGACTACAACGTATTAACTGTTTTTTTTAGAGTTCTAATGACGTCATGATATTGCGACAAGCTTTGCTTGCGTTCCTCTTTTATTTCTTACAGGTTATTTGGAAAGGAATTTGTTCTACATCTGCATGTTATGCATACCCTACGTCAACAAAATACACAATTCAGCAGATCTAGTTAATTTAAAAAACATCTGCATCACATAAGTAAACAAACTCTCGGGTGAGTTTGCCTGTCAGACAAAACTACGGGTTAAACTCATGGACTGTTGCTGTGGTCGAGTAATCGTACAGCATGGCTGCTGAAGGCGAGAAGAAGCGAATTCTAGAGATGGTAAGAGGCTTAAACATCGCACAACCATTTTTTTAGTTGCACATGTAACTTTTAGAATCACCAGACCGCTCCTTCGGTAACCGATGGCCTTAACTCTTAACAACACACTAAGATACTGTACACACTAGCATCTGTGGCGGTTATCAAATGAAATTGCTACCACGTGAAACATTCGTGATCAAACTACTTTTAATCAACACTTAGGCTTTTCACATTATTGGTTATATTAAATCTGCGTAACTCTAGAATGTAGCGGAAATGACTTCATTTACGTTTTAGAATTTAGCCCGACAACACGTGACGTGCTTTCCACGAGGGAGCGCTGTTGATAGGTGACATTTGATGACAGCCTCGAAGTTGAACTCTATATTTTTTCTGCAATGCGTTTTAGGTCCAAGCCGATGGTTCGGATGAGGGGAGTGTGACATTTGTGATGCATGATGAAGACCATACCTTGGGGAACTCGCTGCGATATATGATCATGAAAGAGTCAGTGTTTTTGGTCAAGTTGAATAAAGTAGTGTTTAGTGCAGTCTAAAGCTCTTAATGTGTGTCTAAAACGTTTAACGTGGTTTGATGTTCAAAAACCACGACCGAACACCATCAAAAAATTCACATGCACCACCTACGCCCACCTCAACCACTGAAAAATCAAAGCAATCGCCACAGTATTTTGGATTTTATGGGCATTAAGCTTTTCCCTCCCTATAGAAGTTCACAATAGAGAAAAAGTTTAATGTGGTTTAATGTTACAAAACTGCGAGTAATCACCACCAGAATTCATGTGTATATCTCTGCCCATGCCCACACCAATTTCTTAAACTATCAAAACAATCCTGTCAGTATTTTGAATGTTAAGGACAGCAAACGCTTTCCTTAAGTGACATGAAGCTTGAGTGTGCACTTATGGAGAGATAAGATAAGAACACCTTTATTAGTCTCGCAATGGAGAAATTCCCAATTCACAGCAGCAAAGTTATGAAAGGAAGAAGTAGAAGAATAAAATAGAGGAAGCCGGCAATGTCCATGAAATCTCAAATATTGGTGCGATCATTTTAATAATTTCAGACAATTTGGGCACAGGTAGAGATGTGCACATGATTTTTTTGATGATTGGTCGTAGTTTTGTAACATTAAGCTACATTAAGCTTTTTCTTCTCATGTGAATCTCAAAAGGGAGAGAAAAACTTAATGCCCATGAAATCCAAAATACTGTGGCGATTGTTTTGATACTTTCAGACTTTAAAGTGGGCAGAAGATGTGCATGTGAATTTTGGTTGGAGTTTTATGACATTAATCCATGCTAAACTTTTTTTTACATCAAGTCTTTTCGACTGTCAATTCACAATAATTTCACTATTGCATTCTTTATATTCACCAGCGAGTCTGTCGAGTTTTGCGGCTACACCATCACCCATCCATCAGAGAGCAAGATCAACTTTCGCATTCAGACACGAGGTAAAGGACACAACAATTGTTTTTTTGGATTTATTTTATTTTTTGACCAGAAATGTGAAATTTAGCAAGTGGGTAGCCATTTTTTTCACCTGTGCTATAAAACATTATGGTACAGTCTTTCAGGAACACATACACACACATGAAAGAGCTTATAATATAATAAAATTGATACCGTGCTTCTAAGGTTACATTAAACTCATTCAGTACCAGCTATTTTCAGACCCTTTTTTGAACTTAAGTTTTGAAAACAATTATAAATATGAAACACATGCCTGGGATTGAATGTGTGGAGTCTGAAAAGACAGTATTACACTACAACATACACAAACAATTAAAATCGACGCAAAAACAGTGTGCGGTTGTTGTAAATTTATTTTACTACTCGATATTTTGAATGGCGGCCCGGTAGTCGAGTGGTTAGCACGTCGACTTCACAGTGCAGAGATACCAGGTTCACTCCTGTGTGGAGTTTGCATGTTCTCCCCGGGCCTGCGTGGGTTTTCTCCGGGTACTTCGGTTTCCTCCCACATTCCAAAAACATGCATGGCATGCTGATTGATCACTCTAAATTGTCCCTAGGTGTGAGTGAGGGCGTGCATTATTGTTCGTCTCTGTGTGCCCTGCAATTGGCTGGCTACCAATTCGGGGTGTCCCCCGCCTACTGTCCGAAGACATCTGGGATAGACTCCAGCACCCCCACGAACTTTGTGAGGAGGAAGCGGATCGGAAAATGAATGAATGAATGATATTTTGAATAATATTTTTTTTTTCTCTTTATAGTTGTGCTTTATTGCATTGTATCTTCCATTGTATTGTTTTTAAAGTTTGATCTTCAATCAATGTAAGTGTTTTTCTTATTTCACATAGGTTAAAAACATGTCAATCAGTAATTCAACTGATAGGAAATTCTCTTATTGGAAAATGTTTTTCAGCCATATCATCCAGCCCTCCTAAGCACATAATGTTTAAAAAGGCGGCATGTATTGAATTATTACATTTACCAGATTAAACCCATTAGTGCAAAACTATTGGTGGAACAAATATATTTTTTTATAGATTCATTGTGAAATCTTCTGTAATTGAGATTCTAATATTGTCTTTCAACATTACTGTTCGCTGGAGCAGAAATGTGCAACATAGCAAGGGAGTAGCCATTTTCTTTGCCTGTGTAGCACATTAAACGTGACTTGATCAAGAAGAAACTATCCCGTGATTTTTAGTAGCCTACCCATTCCCCTTTGATGAAAGAGAGCAATGACTGCTCGCACTAAAAGAAAATATGTTTTTCAACTGTGGTTTTATCACATGAATGATCTATGCACAATGGAGACAGCTTGTTGTCTTTGGCCTAAGGAAGGGATTCTTGAAGAATCCTTGGGCCTCGAGCTCATGACCTTGTAAACAGTGATCTCTTCCGGAGCAGGAAACGTGCCTTATCTAGTGTGCATTATTTTTGGTCATCTTGTAATGTGACACTGAAAAGTGGTCAATTTGTGCACTTTTTTTTAAAAATCTTTTACATTACATTATTGCTTTTCCTTACACAAATTAATGCTCATTTTTTAATTTAATTTGGTATCGACAATTCTCCAATATTTTCAATTATATATTGCTTTGTTCCTCTTTTGTTTCCCTTTGCTGTGCAATGCATTTTGGGGCATCACAAAATGGCGGAGTGCAAACTTTGGAATGACAACAATAAGGAGGATTCCAAATGATACCAAGTTACAAGATCTGTGACATAGCAGACGTCAATGGTGAACTCATCTTCACACTTTTACGTATCAGAGAATTTGGGGATTCCAAGATTAAACAGTCACCGAGATGAAACCTGTAATCACTGTACTGTTAAAATGCCATCAACTTTGCAAGAGACTTTCAAGTGTGAAAATAAGTTAGCTCTGTTTAATGTTAACATGTTAAAACTGTGAAACACATGCAGGGTCACTCAATATGTTGCATATACAGTACAAAACAAAGATGAATAAATAGTTTTGAAATCAGAAGACAGTTTGTTCAAATGTTATTTTTTTAAAGGAGGGATTGTAAACAAAAAAATCCTTGCAATGTCTAAACATTTTTAAAAGTGAAGACAATTTGCAATTTTGGTGTTTTAGCAAGAAACATGAAAGTCAATACACATAATTGGCTTTCATGCTTTCACGTCCATTCGGCCCTCTAGTCACATTGGATACATATCCACTTTATATCCACAAATGGATTTGGAAAAAAAAATGTACTGTTGATATTGACATGGAAAAAATATGATCCATGACACATGCAAAAAACAAAACAAAAAAAAAAACTAACTTGGAATAGTGCAGAAAATGATCCGGCTGCGGAAAAAAAAAAAAAGGTCCATTATTATTTCTTTAACCGTTTTGGTTTTGGCATTGATCTCAACTTAAGTTGTCTGTTTTGGCCAAGAAATTTCATTTTGGTGCATCCCCAAGTCCTGTATGCACTACTCCAAGTGATGACATAAGGCTTTGATGAACAAAAAAATGTGAGTGTGGCTGCAAACAAATTGATTTCAGGTTGCAAAGTGCCGCATGCGTGTCCAACAGCCTCAATAAGTATCTACTAAAAACCAGTTGCAGATCCAAATTGGAATCGAGCCCATGTTGTTGACGCCACTTTTGGGAGCATGCTTTGAACTGACATTGCAGCATTAAAATTGCTGATTGCTGGCTCCGAGTGTATTTTTTAGTTGTGTTGGGCCATTCCCTCACAGGCATCTGCTGTGTTTTTTTTCCCCCCAGATGGAACTCCTGCTGTTGAACCTCTGAGAAGGGGCCTGAATGAGCTCCGGGATGTTTGTCAACATATTCTCAATACCTTTGAGGTAAGCCTTACCAGATTTAAACTCAGTAAAACATGCTGCTTCGGTTTGCTTGAGTCTTGGAAAAAATGAAGTTTCATTTCATGTAACTGTTTATAATTTCCTGAGTGAGCCACGAATGAATGTTCATTCACCTGTCTTCCATGCTAGCATAACATGATGAATTCCCGCTTAGTGCCAGTGTGAATGTGCTGTGGAACAATTTCTGACTCTACATGCCCTGTGACTGACTGGCCACCAGTCCATGGTGTCATTTCCATTTCATTCAAAGTCAGCTGGAACAGTTCTCGACAACCCTGAACAGGATAAGCGGTATACAAACAAGATGGACAGTTTCTTAATCTGGTTTGCAGTATCCAGGGCAGCTCAAATCATCTGTTCCACTACCCAGCTGGTCATGACAACCTCTTTTTTCTGATACCAGGAGTCGGATCCAACATGTGAGAAAATCTTCAGAGCTGAGAGATTTGCTGTGGCTTGGTGGAAATGTCACATCACATGCTCAATATGTGCAAAGAAAAGCTTTGATGTTGTTCGGTTAATCATGAGTACTTTGCTGAAGCTGGGATAAGTCACAAAATTGTGATGATATTCACTGCCTGACCTAAAAAATGAATAGTTTTCTTGGAAAACAAGGAGTGCCTTTGTTTAACCAAGCTCAGCCAAGACAGACAAATGAGACATAAAGCACTTGTGTTTACCAGTGTCTACATTGGGGCCGTTTTCAAAAGAAACATATGCAACGAAGCAAAGTGGAAACTCAGCAGTGAAACATCCTCGAAGTGGTGCCATTTGTCTGTCAACCAACATTTTCTGGAAACTGTGTGCCAAAGTCAAAACCACCACATTGAGATTCAAAGCAGGGCTGGACAACTTTGGTAATTGTAGACTGAATTCAGCAATACCTATAAAGCACCACTAGGTAACAGTATTGATTAGCAAATACCTTTTGTTCTGTTTCCGTTACGTTTCAGGTATTTTTATTTAGTTTTATTTTACAGCGGTTCACTTTTATTGATGATTGTATCGAATGTAAATATGCTAAAATGGTATTTGAAACATTTTTCGCTGAATTCGTTAAGGTTTTATGGTGGTGATAGTGTTTTGAGCCTGGGAACACCAGATTCAGTGAACATGGAACAGATGAGCGTCACCACACAGTTCAGTTGTAGTCGTGTAGGTGGCATTAACACATTACAGTCAACAATACAATACAATTTTATTAATATCGCGCTTTACCAACAGCTGCAACGTTAAAAAGAGCTTTACTGAACATTTACCATAAAACAATAATACAGGACACATAATATGACAATAATACAATCATCAACAATTACAGTGGTACCTATACTTACAAACGTCCCTTCATACGAAATTTTGAAGTTACGAAAGGTCTCAACAGGAAAATATTGCCTCTTGTTACGAAATAAATTTCAAGATACGAAAGATAAAAATACAGTATGGGCTACTCGTCACAGCTCCGAACGCAACATACTGAAAGCTGCTCTGCCATTGGCTATTACTGAGCATCATCCTGGCATCCCATTGGCTAGGGACCTCTACCATATAGGTGTACGTGTGTAGATAGATAAATAGATAGATAGGTGTCTATGCAGCCTCCTCGTCATTCGCCCTTCGGGTAATGAGGTGTTCTGATAGTTTTACGTAAATGTGAATCACCCAGAAAAAGTGTTCACCAGTCGGCCGATCGCTCACTACACTGATGTTTGCCTTGGACATTTTCGAAGGATTGTCATCAGCCGACAAAAGCAAACGTCCTTGAATTGGTTCGTGACAAAACGCCAGCAAAGTTAAATGATCATCATTTTTATTCTTGTCTCTATTCTTTGTTTTTTACATTAATTTTTTTTGCATTTTTATCCTTCATAAAACATTTATGTCGGAATTTTGGGGGGGCTTGGAACGAATTAGGGCATTTATATGGAAAACGCGTCTCTACTTACAAAATGTTCTAGTTAAGAAATTTCTTCCAGAACCAATTAATTTCGTAAGTGGAGGTACCACTGTGTTCCTACATACGCCTTGTTGTTTACCTAGTGTGTTATGGGGAATAACGACCCCCTGACACAACTAGAGAGCAGAGAAGAATGTTATTGACCCCCTCCAAAAACATTTTGTAGTTTAAATATACCACACACAATTTTACCAAAACTCAAAACAGTATTCCCAACTCATCTAACTCTTACCCTTAAAAATAAATTGCTTGCAGACAATTATAATTCGGAAAAACTGCTGTGGGGGTCTCCTTATATATTTCCACATGGTGGAGACTCTCTAACTTCCACTGACACCCCAGGCTAAACATTGGTCCTTCCCGACAAATAAAAACTATTGCATACGTCATCCTCACAATGCTCACCAACAAGCAATCATCATTCACCTAGTTGTTCTGTATGGGGTTCTGGGGGTCTATCTTAAGCTGGTTCTGTTGCAACCAAGGCTTTGCACTGCGGACTGTCTCGTGCATGACTCCGGAGTCACTGTCATTTTCCTTTAGTGTCAGCAAGCACTGCTCAACTTGTGCTGTTTGAACCCATGACAGAGCCTCTCAGCAATCGACCGTTGTGTCAACGTCTAAATTCAAGCTGAATGATCTGTTCTACTGTTCCAGGCAAACGTGACAGAGTTCAAACAGAAGCAGGAGCAACCCATGGAATGAAGACCATCAAGTGAAATAAGATAACATCAGATTTAACCTGTATATACAATATGTCTAATTTCTGTAGTAAGTATCATTTCATACGGAGGTTGTTCAAATGCAGAAATGCAGTGGCATGTCGAAAGCTTTTTTTTTTTGTGAGCAAAAGTACCGGTATGTTGTTTTTCTTTTCTGTACCATATTTCATAAATTGTTGACTTGAGGAGTGAAAACATTAAACTTCAGAAAACAAATGTTCAGTGTCAAGTCATTTATCCTGATTTGTCTCCCACAAGACATTTTCTGTTATCTATGTACAGTATTGTCATAACTGCTGTGTATCTATCACCCCTTTCAAGGGTTTTCAAAGCATTGATGTCATTCTCGGAACACAAAATTATTTGCATCTGTCCGTTAGAGGAGGCCTTTGACATCTGAAGGAAACTTTGGCTCTGAAGTTTTCAAAATAAGCCAAAGAATGCGCTCTGAGTTACTTTACACTGTGCTGCCAAAACAGATGCCGAAAAAAAAAAATGAGGGCACTGAAGTGTAAATAACGACATGTAAGTTTTTGGGGGTTAATCGTATCCAGTTGCATGTAAACACGTGGCTGTATGTGTGGTTGACAGATTTGGGAATTTGGTAACAATCGTTCAGACGTATTTGACGGGTTTCAAAACGGAATTTATATGCTTCAACATATTCTGTTGTATTTTCATCTGAGCTTTCCTCCACTGATAGACTCAGGAGACATTGAAAAGTGATAACATAAAAAAGTCGTATTATTAATGGACAGCCTCAACAGTGGAGCTACACAGGACGGACTGCCAGCATGTCGCTTCTAATGACATTAACAGACAGTTATTCTATCCGACGCTTCAAATAAGAAACTTGTACTATTCACCAGAGTTTTTCCAGCCAAGAACATTTTTTTTTTGGGGATAATTTTTTTCCAAGGCGGCCCGGTAGTCCAGTGGTTAGCACGTCGACTTCACAGTGCAGAGGTACCGGGTTCGATTCCAGCTCCGGCCTCCCTGTGTGGAGTTTGCATGTTCTCCCCGGGCCTGCGTGGGTTTTCTCCGGGTACTCCGGTTTCCTCCCACATTCCAAAAACATGCATGGCAGGCGGATTGAACACTCTAAATTGTCCCTAGGTGTGAGTGTGAGCGTGCATGGTTGTTTGTCTCTGTGTGCCCTGCAATTGGCTGGCAACCAATTCAGGGTGTCCCCCGCCTACTGCCCGAAGACGGCTGGGATAGGCTCCAGCACCCCCCGCGACCCTAGTGAGGATAAAGCGGTTCGGAAGATGAATGAATGAATGAATGTTTATATGGGTCTAACTATGAACCTGGGTGGGTTGCATTTAAAACAAAAATGTATGCTTGAAATACTTTAAGCCCTTAATTATCACTCAAAAGATGGTTGGCAAAGTTTAGTTCACACCTG